>JAPYZA010007943.1:9452-29623 GCA_030522685.1 Eupelmus azureus | reverse complement strand
GAGAGAGAGAGAGAGAGAGAGGGAGGGAGGAAGACTGATTTATAGCCTCGTAAAATTTGTATGGATTCGCATAAAAATATTCGAGCCTCCAGCACTGTATATTTAGAATGCGCTCGTATAATTAACTGCAAAAGCTTTCGATTTTTCTGTTAGAAAGGTCAGAGAAGTAAGTTGAAGAGAGCAAAAAAGTGAATTTAACAAGTCAAATTTCTAATGAGAAATCTGTTGACTTTCAGATTGGAAAGAAAAAGAATCTTTAAGTGTCCGAGGTATGATAATACATGATTGATGTGCTTTCAAATGAAACATTTATGCTAATAGCCGCGCATGACCAAAAAGCTAGTAGATTTAGAAATACGAATTACTTGGCTGCAAGTGCGTTTGTTGTAAAATGTCAGTAGATTAAAGGTCGATAAGAAAAAGTACTAAGTAAGAAGCAAGTAAGAAGTAAGAGGCGAGAAGGAGCGCAGGCAAGAGCTGGGAGAGCGAGTTGGGAGGTAGAGATAGGCGTATAGAGAGAGAGAGAGAGAGAGAGAGCGAGCTCGAGAATCTAAGGCTCGGCGAGCGCAAAGTTTGTCTTACAAATGAGGCTTGCGACGCGAATGATTTAGTGGGCGACGGGAGCGGTAGCTGCGCTAACCTTTGCCGCGCGCGGATGACGCGCGCGTCCGAGCGTGGGTGGCTGGCTAGTTACACTTTAGTTATTAGCCCGGCCTCCCTCTCGATGGATAATAAATATTGCTCGAGTCATGTAGGCACGTCTGTTTATATATTTGGCCGTTGTACCGTTCCAGCCAGCGTGACCAGCGATAAATATCGATCGGCTTGTTACACTTGTTCCAGAACATCAAAAGGTGTGCGAGCCAGCGAGTTTGAAAAATTGCTTTTAATGGCTTTGTTTATACACGCAGCTAAAGCGAGGGGGCTTTGAAGTGATTACGCGGCAACGTGCTCTCTCTCTCTCTCTCTCTCTCTCTCTCTCTACCCACCCGCTCTACCTATTGCCCACTTCGCTACCAACTTATGATTGATAGCTTAATGCCAAATTCTCCATTCCTAGCTCGCTTATTCCTTTACCTCACTATATACCTCTTTTCAATTATATTATTATCATTTACAATTATACTATTGATTTTTTTTATATTTTATTCACTACGCTAATTTGCTTTTCTATGCTCGCGCGCTATAAAAAATAACTGATAATGACAAAAATCATTAAAATCGTTAAACGTATTGCTTTTACGCAGCAAATATCATTAAAAACTACTAATGATTAATCATCACTGACTCGGCAAGAATCTCGACTTGAGCAGTCGATAAATTTGTACACACCTAAAAACGGCCATCACTCGGAAAAAAGTTTGTTCCGACCAGATTTACTTGAATTATCCCAATTCTGATGACGCATCTTGGGCACGCGACTACGAAGGAGTCAGAGATGCTCAGTTCCAGCAGGCAAGAAGAGCGTGCAAAGAAGAACTGAAGGCTCGAGGCTCGAAATTTCCAAAATTATACAAATTATATTAACTTTTCATTATTTCGTATAAAAAAATTCAATAAAAGAAAACCGTAGTCGGGATAATGAAATCCTAGATTCCACCTGAGTGAACTAGAAGAGGTTTAAAATTTAAGCGTTTGCAAGAAATCTCTTAAAGAGGGGGAAAGATGAAGCAGAAGAGCTCAGTAACTTATATGGAGAATGAAAAAAAAAGAAGAAAAAAAAAGAAAAACAAAAATGAAGGAGCTGCGGCGTAAGAACATCGTTTACAGGAGGAAAGTCATTTGCAATCTGCGTTGACGAGGTATATATAATCGGCTAGCCGGAGCGAGGGAGAGAGATGAAGGCGCTCGCGCGCGGGCATATAAGGAGGAAGAGGTGAGCGAGAGAAAGAGAAACTTAAGGCCCGAGTCGAGAGCGATTGAGACATCGCTCTTTCGAGCCGCACTGACAGTTATCTGATTCATGGACATGCCGAGTGTATTTTATGCCGTACGACCTATGAATACAGATCGATCGCCGCCGCCACCGCTACCACAGCCGCCTGCAGCACACGCGAACCAAAGAGAGAAGTCGCAGAGAAGGAGGAGGAGAAGCAGCAACTGGCCCAAGCTGTGCACACGCGGAGAGATCATAGGTGCAGCGCAGGGTACTTGTATATCAATTACACTTGTACGTACGGGAGATACTTCCCCCCACCGCCTCCCCTCCTCTACCTCTCTCAGGTTGTGTGCGTCAAGACGTACTTCCTTCATATACGAAAGACGAATTGCTGGATGACGATGCTCGAATCGCAATTAGTCAAGTATATCGGGACGCATACTTGCACCCTGCTGGGCCTTTAAACGTATCAAACTTTCTTTCTCTTTCATACTTTCTTCTATTCGCTGCTGCTAGCCAGTGCCGGACTTTTTTAATTTTATATTTTCCTGGCTAATTCAAATAATATCATACGTTTATGTATTAAAATAATTACGCAAGAAGTGTATATAACTCCCAACAAGCATGTTGCTGCTTGAAAAAAGGGCAAGCAATATTTTTGCCACAATTCATCTTCGGCTCCTAAAAGAAAAATTCAAAAAAAAAAAAAAAAAAAAAAAAAAAAAAAAAAAAAAAAAAAAAAAAAAAAAAAAAAAAAAAAAAAAAAAACAAAAGAAAATAAAACGAGAGGCATCGCCGAAAGAGCGTCATATCTCTCCTTTGCGAGCCATTATCAACATATGGATTCGGACGCGTCGCTCGCGACGAGCTTGCACTTTTTCAAAAGCGCGACCGCACGCCGCGCTGGCTATCCATTTCTCTGGGCGAGTGCGAGCGGCCCGCCTGGCATTCGACGACACATGTGAAAACGCTATTATATACGAATCGGCGGCCCGTGCAGGAGCGTTCCGCGAGGATGCACCACTCGTGCGAGTGATAAATTGCCGCTTTGTCCGCGCGCGCGCGCGTTGCGAGGCTTTGCTATTATTTGCCTAGCCGCGCCTGCCTCTGCTCCTGTCCCGCTACTGCTTTTCGGCCTACGTCTAGCCAACATTTTTTCGCATTATTTTCTTTTTTTCGGCAAATAAAAAAAATAGCCGAATGGTTTTAATTTTTATTATTCAATTATTGTTAGTTTTTAAAGGCTTTGCGTTAAAGTTAATAAAAAAAATGACGTTTCTATCAATAATCCCTGAATGCTAATCCGAGAAGGGCAAGACGATAGCAACACCTTTTCGCGTCTCGGTAATTAAGACGGAGTCTCACGTGCCTTGGCGCCGGCCCGGTAATTATCATAGTAACGGGCGCTAGCGCGCCTACGACACATCACTGCGCTGAAGCAGCTCCCCAGCCCTCTCCGAGAGATCGAGGCCATTAATTAGCGCAATCTCGGTATGTGCCTGCGCTCTACGGAGCCTCTACCACCATTGCGCGATATCTGAGAGAGAGAGAGAGAGAGGGAACTCTCTATACCTGCGCTAATCCACACGGTACTCGATCCCTTCGCGCTCTCTCTCTCTCTCTCTCTCTCTCATTCCAGCTGCTTAATTCGACTATTGGATTAGTATTTCAATTGCAGAGGGATCGAACGGCCGCTACGATTTTAAGAGCAGATCAATTTTTATTGCTCAGAAATTCTTTTATAGCTTCTACCTTTGAAAAATTTTAATCCTAAAGTGTAAAATTTATCAAGCACTGATAAGACCGACTAGATTTTAATAAAAACTTGTTTAAGCATAATTTAACGGTATCTCAATAGTAAGAAAAAGAATAAAAAGCACCGGAAAAAGTAAACTAAGTAAGGTTCAAGCGTCTTCCGTTAAACAAAGACAATAAAAAAATGCATATAAACGCGCTCACCGAGAATCGAAAATCGCGTAAGCTGGGAGTAAGAGCGACAAGAGTTGACATGCCGAGGAAACTCGCGCTCATCTCTACGAGAATTGCGCAGCTTGATTACGCGGCGCGCTCCGGCTCGCCTCATATTTGTATAAACTTGAAAGCGCTCGTTCGCGCTGCGGGATGTTAACGCCGCTAGTAAAATTGCTCGTTCGAGTGCTGCGGCCGCCGAGTCGTAAGTGTCGAAATAAAAGCGTTAATGAAATCGCAGTCGCGCTGACGCGCTGTCTACTCTTGCTTTATTTTGTGGCTGAGAAGAGTGAAGAAAAAAAAGAAAAAAAAGAAGCTGCATCGGCTTTAAAAACAAGGAATAAATTTAGGCGGGAAGCGAGGAAGGAAAAAATAGAGGAGCATCACTCGTGGAGAAAGGGGGAAAGGATAAAAATATATCCGAGCAAGCTAGTAGGAGCGAGAGGGAGAGAAAGATGAAAAAGCCAAACGCGAGACGAAATGATAGGAAGCAAATGCGAAGACATGTGACGAGCACGTGTCGCTTGCGGGCTTGAGCTTCGTTAGGTGCGAGCACGTATATATAAATGATCTTCATCTCGGCTTGTAGCCGCGTGCGTCTATGCTTCCGAGCTTACACGTTAAAAAATTACCACATGCGACTTGAAATCAAGACACCTTATAGGCGTGAAAAGCACTCTGATTCTTTTTCGAAGCGTCTATTGATTATCATACCGTTCAGATGATGGAACACTCTTTCATTTTTTTACGGATCTATAAATCTAAAAAGTCTCATAAATTTTTCTCGCATATTAAGCACATGTTTACAACTCTTTCAGCTAAACAGACATTTTTATTTTTCATAACTAATATGTATATTCATTGATAGCGCAGAAGACATTATTCGGATAAAATTATTTTGTAATTAAATAGCTAAACTTTTTGACTGACGAGGAGGAGGAGGACGAAATAAAAAGATAATATTCAGAATAGAAGACCTGAGCGACGAATAAAATAAATCCTTGGCGTCATTAATAACTCGTCTGCGCTCGTAATAATTAAGAGAATAGAAAAAGATTTGAGGGAGGGGGGGGGGGAGGGGCGAGAAGTAGGAAGAGGAAATGTCAGATTCCCATAGAACGAGGGGCTGCAGTGTAAGGCCTGAGAATAATCCTAATTCAGTGACGAATCGGCGAGAGCGTCGCGCATGATTCGAGGTTAATGGTCGTGTACACGTATATATAACCACGTGCGCTTGCGCTGGGCTCTTGCCGTTATAGTATGGTATATAAGCTCACACGCGTTGCTTAATGTCCGCGATTTATCAAGCGGCCCGAGTAGGAGACGAAACAAGAAAAGCCTGTCACGGAACGTGCGCTCTCTCTCCTTCCACCCTCTCTGGCTTTCCTATAATTATCTCCCCCTCCCTGCTCTCGCTGGCTCTTTCTCTCTCCTGCAGTCATGAAATGGCCTCATAAATATACAATTGTAATTACGACTCATCAAACGAAAATTCCCGACGATCAAAACACACGTAGAGAGAGAGAGAGAGAGAGAGAGAGAGAGAAAGAGGAGGAAATATCACGCTGAAAGTTTAAGTTGCAGGCTGGGGGTAAGAAAGGGAGAGAGATGGAAGAGGAATGGGCGCCGGCCACGTAATGAGCCAGAAAACTGGCGACAGCTCTTCCTTCGCTATATGAGATGTGCCGCGTCGCGCGCTCGTTTCTTCCACGATTCGTCGTCGACGAGCGCATCTCTCTCCCTCTCTCTCCGTGTTTGTCCGTGCGGACTACGAGCGCGGTCCCATAATTCACTGGGCCCCAACTCTCGCTCCTTCTCGCTCTCGCTTTCGGGAGTCTTGTTAGCGCCGAACCGAGCGACTCGAGCCGACATTAAAATTCCCGGACTCGAGAGAAGAGCTGAAAGAGAGAGAGAGAGAGAGAGAGAGCAACTCGTCTCGCTGGACCTGCGAGCATTATATTTTCTCGCGGTAACGAGATCGATAAGGAATAAAGAAATGAGCTTACCGAATAGATTAGAATCAGCTTTAAGCAGAACATTTCGTAAATAACGGTTTAAAAAATCTTTATAAATAATATTCTTTTAGCTGTTGGGCATTAACTTTGATCTTTTGAAAAATCCCGAGGAGTTCAACAGCCGAGCAGCATCATCCATCTCGATCGTCAGTTTGGCAAAAGCGTCAGAAGCGAGTATACTCAGAGTCACACAGCGAGACATACATATACATATATATCCCGAGTGCAGGCAGGAATACGTGCTTAGCTATCTGGGTGGCGCATCTCCCCGCATAGCTCGCGCGCGCGCTTGCAAAGAGAGAGAGAGAGAGAGAGTGGAGAGAGGGAGAGCCGAAGAATAATGAGTCGCCATTAGTCATGCGGCCCGCATCCCTGCGTCAGCGTGCCGTTGAATCATCCGGTGCGTGCGAAACGTCGCTTCGACGCGATTGGCTTTTTCCCACCAAGAATTCGTCGAATCTCGCCTCATCCTATTTTTCTCCGCTCACTTTCTCTCCTCGAGCTTTTTTTATCTTTTCCTCTTTTATACAAAACAAGAGCGAGCCTGTAAAATACATTTGCTGAAATACAATTCGGCTCGCGATCTAAATATATAACACGACAGGGCCTACGCGAACGTGCGCATTTCATCGGAAGCCACTCGAAAGCTTCAGCAGTGCGTGACATTGCAGTGTCACGCGTTTTGGCAGCGATTCGCCTCTCCTCCACTTCTCTTTGTCCGGCTCTCTCACGCAACTCTAACGACAACAAAAAACAAAAAACAAAAAAGATAAAAGCTCGAAAAAATGTATCCTCCAAAGAAGAAAGAAAAGTTTCGGCCGAATATTTCGCGTCCACGTGCGCGAGTCGAGTCGAGTAGCCCGGCGCGCCGCCTGACATGTTGACTGACACGCGTTTAACGTGCTCGTTTTATTGCGCTAGCTCGCGCGAACCCCCTGCACCTTCACTAGCTCTACACTTGCATCAGCACTACCAACACTATAGCAGCAGTAGGCTCGCTGCACCCTCTCTGCGCTGCGCGCTCACCGCGCTCACAATAAAACACGAGGTGACAAATTCGGCGCCCCGGCAATCGAGATCAAAATCTACCCGGCGCGCATATAGAGATTGCTGCGCCAAGTGTTCATGTGGACGGGCCAGTGTGGTTACGCGCGACGCGTACCCTGACTCTGCGGTCTTCGATCGCACTGCTAAATACGGAGGGAATGAGAAAGCTCCTTCCGCTTTCCGATCGCATCAAACGTATATATCGGCTAAAATTTCTTATTATCTCTCAATAATATACTTTAAGATTTAACTAATATGAGGATTCACGATTACAGCAAAACTAAGTTCTTTTCATGATTTTCTAATACTTTACGGCATTCGGAAAAAATCCTTTTTCCTAACATCATTGCTGTCAATGCTCTTTCTCTCTCCTCGAGTGATAACTGTTCGCAGATCGTGTCTCTTCGCGATAGGTATGAAAGAAAAAAGCCTAAAGCAGAGAAAGGCTTGATCGAGGCTCTTATCACTCCTCTTTGCGATTATTATCTCTCTTTTTTTTCTTTTTTTTCTTTTACGCCAAATATGGCGGTGCGGCGTGGAAACTGCAGCCTCTATATCGATGCTATGCATAGGTAAATATCGAAGTAGGGATACATGAAGAGGGAAGAAACAGCCAGAGAGAGAGAGAGACACACAAAGAGGTTACGGCTCGCACAGCCAGGGTGGTGTCTTACATGCTGCACACGTGTCCCGACTGTCTGCGTGTATATATAGTACAACGTGTAGCCTCGATACTTATGTATATGCAGCATCGTCGACGGAGAGAAAGAGAGAGAGAGCGTTCATGTGCGTTTGTATGTAAGTATATGTATATATAAGCACACAGAGACATACACCTCGGAGAGCGAGAAAAAGAGAAAAAGAGAAAAAGATTGAAAAAGAAAAAAAGAGAAAAAGATATATAGGTATAGAGGCTAGGGAAGCGGAGCGCGAGAGGATCAGATGGGCTGAAGGCAACATTCCATCAAACCAGCCTTCATCTCGTATATATAAGCGCCTATCCTCCGGCTATGCCTCTCTTCACTTTGATTCTCTCTCTCTCTCTCTTTTGCTCTCTTGCTCTCGCGCACGCTCATCTTTTCTCTACACTCGGCGCGCGCTCCGAGTCCTTTGTTTCCTTTTTTTATCTCCGGCTTTTTTCTCATTTTAATATACACACGTATATAAGCGCGTGGAGATCTGAAATAGGAACGCAGCGAATCTAAATTCTCCGAAGGTGGAATTTTTGTTTTTCTCTTTTCCCTTTTTTTAGCTAGCGCGCTCATTTCTGTCTGCAAGCGAATAAGCGAGAAAGAGAGGCTCGCTAGCTCCGCCGACGATTTACGACGAATTCGACGATGAGGGGCTTTTTATTGATTTTTAGATAATGTATTCATTTGCATTAATCTGGATATATATGATTCTCGAAATAACATTCCTTGCTGGAGCGTAGCAGCTGACCAATCGTTACTTTTCAATCCCAAGCCGCGAGCCTGCCGCTGCCGCTGCCGCTGCCGGCTGCAGAAGCGTCGAGTCAAGATCCCAGTGCAATCGTATCAACATTGCAGCCAACTCTTACCGAAATAGCCCACTTGAGAACGGCGCCTCGAATTCGGAAAAGTCACGTCTCGCGCCTTGAATAAAGATTTAAAATAGTAGCCTCCCCTTTCCTCGCGCTCACTGCACGTAAACACAGCCGATATTCTCTTGTCTGCGAGCGGCGCTTTGCGCGAGATCCCTGCGCAGCAAGCACATTTACATTGTCGCTCCTCTGCGCTCTTTTATTATTAAGCCGGGAGGCTCTCTAGGCGCACGTAGCAAAGACGGGGATGCATTTTTAACGCTACCAAAATAGCGGGGAGCAGCGTCCAACTACGCTCCTCAACGTCAGCGGGGACGAGCAAAAGAGCAAAAGAGCAAAAGAACAAGAGGAATAAGAAAAAAGCCTCAAGACTACGCGATCTATCGCGAAGAGAAAGGGCCACAGGAAGAGTACGAAGTATAGACAAAACAGTGCGCGCTGCGCTTCAGTGCCAGTGTCGCGTTGACCGAATTCCCCTCGTCGCTGCTGCATCTCCTTCAACAATTTAATCTGACTGCGGCGCGTACGCGCACGCATCAGTTAGTCGTCGCGCCTTCTCTTCTCTTCTCTTCTTCACCTTGCTGCCTTGCTGTCTTCGCCTCCTTTTTTTTCGCGCTCAGCGATTCAAGTGAGAACAAAGTTTGGCCGACCAAGCCGCCACTTGATTTGTTAGACGTGCCTTAGACGCCTACTCGATCAACGAGCTAGACTCGTTAATACTAAATGTGTCGTCGGCTCGGCACTGAAGTAACACATTACTTCTTCCTGGCGGAGCTGAAGAAAATGTCAATTTCAATGTCCGTCATCGGATGTGGCGCGTGCTTCGGAAAACAAGACCAGTCGCTCTGCACTTTAAATTTCCCAGCGAGTGATTAATGCTGATGCGCGCATTGCGGCTAAGAATATTACCTACTGCAGCTCTCTCCCATCAGCAGTTCTCTTATTTTTATACAATATGCTACATTTTTTAAGATATTCAAATTCTAATAAAATGCGCTAACAACTAACGTGTAATAAGAAATATCCATTCGCATAAAAGTGATAGACATGAAGAGGTGAAAAAAGATATTCTTTTCTAAAAAGTGTCGCTCGTAACAACAACTCTGTAGAGAAATCGCGCACGCGACAGAAGGACTCAGCGCTGTAAATCACTAGGATTGGCCCCCAAAAAACGATTAACCTCTGAGTAAAGAAATTTTACGAGTCTCCGAGGATCGTTGCTCTCTCTCTCTCTCTCTCTCTCGCTCTTGGTGAGCATCTGTTTTTCGAGCATACACATCGAACGCAGAAGCGGAAGTCGCGGAAGGGAGAGAGATGAGAGAGGAGAGACGAGAGAGGAGAGAGGCGAGAGAAAAAGGGCGTGTGTGCGCGAGATATCGCGATGGACCACCATCAAAGTGGCGAGTGCAGCTAGCGCGCGCGTGGACGAGATGATGACCTCGTAAATCACGGACGCTTAGATTGCGCCATATTAGCACCCGTTTTACGATGCACTTAGCGAGATACGAGCGCTCCGGCAGAGCATGTTTTCTCGAGGGTCACGGCTGCTAAAAATTGACGGACGAAAGACCGCAAAGAGCGCAAAGTAATCGGCATGAAGAGGGAGGGAGAGCCAGAGAAAGAGTGAGAGAGGAAACTTAGCCTCGATCCCGATAGATGCACGAATAGCGTCGCTCACTTGAGACTTGAGCCCGGAGCCCGCCAAAGTCGAATAATGTCTTTCCATAAATATATACTTTTCTACAGTCTGGCAAAAGGTTATTGTTGCGAAGCTTGCGACAAATGTCCACAAAGTCATGCATTTTATAAAATAAATTATAAAATATATTTTCGCATTTCAAGACAATAAGTATTTCAATAAGGTCCTTGATCAGTTGAAGATAAATGCGAAAAATGAATGTAAACAATTGATTCCAGTACAAAAGTCTCTGACGAAGTGGAACGGCAACAATACTCAAGCGAGCTTGCCAGTGTAATTTGCGCGAAACACACGCAGAGCCCCGTACGCGATACACGGCCACGGTAGCGTCATTGAGTATGTAAATGTTCCGAGGCACCTGCAGTGATAAATTGATTATCTCTTGCCACCTTTTGCCGCTCTTCCCTCAGTCTTGCGGGCCCACGAATCGAGATACTCTGTTTCTCTCCCTCCCTCCCTCCCTCTCTCTTCTGCTCGCTCGCGCCCTTCGGCAGTGTAATAAATACGTAATATCGATGCTCTTCGCATATTACCCGAGCTCCGCGATATACATACGTATGCAGCCAAGCAAGTAGAGGCAAGACATATTTCAAACCCGCTCTGCCAATTAACGATGCATCTTTGATGCTCACGCGCCTCGCTGTGTTGTGTGTGTGTGTGTGCCTGCATGGAAGCAATACTCCGAGTACGCTTGAATAATTGATAATTCTGATTAATGATCACTATTCCACTCTACCTACATGATTCTCCAAATTTTTATCCACATTATTTCCTGCATAATTATAGAATTAATTATGGTAAAAATCAGTAATATATTACAGAATATGGAAATTAAAATAATTAAAGTTCGCGTTAAGGAATTAAGTAGAGTCGGTAATTGGGCTAAAAAAGCGTAGCCACGTGCACAAGAGTGAGTGAAATGTGATGAAGGGCCGACTTTTAAGACGTCTGTTTGTCGTCAAACACGCGAGCTCGAGATCTCCCAGGGGAGCTGAAAACCGCTCTACGAACAAAGGGGATTTACACGTAGACGCACGCGTGTACGCGTCGCTTTGCGTGCGATGCATTCCGTAGATCCGGCATTGTTTTCTCCGATCTCGGTGGCAATCTGTCGCTGCGGGTCCTCGAGAGTCTAGTGCTTCTCTCTCCCTCTGCAGTGTGAGCGAGCTAGCCCCTGTTGCGTATCTCGAGTGCTTGGACTTGTCGACGACCACCCTCTCGATTTCTCTCGAGCCTCTATGCGAAATCGACCCCCCATGCTCACTAGTCACTACTGCTCGCCGCAAACCCTTCCCTGCTCTCTTTTCTTTAGCCCTGCTTCGATATGGCTTCGGCAATTAGTCTCCCATTGACCTATACACGCCGACAGCCTTTGTTTCTAAGCAATTTTCACTGAGCCGGAAAAATTGCTTGGCTTGCTGCTGCTGCTTTCTTTTCTACAATAGGCAGAAATAACATTTTACCGACGCTCACAATATTCACACAATTTTTAAAATTTTTTTTTTTTTTTTTTTTTTTTTATTATTATTATTATTATACATGTACGTAAAAGTAGTTTTTGCTATAAAAGTAAAAAAAGATAAAAATTAATTGAGAAAATAAAGAGCTGCTGAAAATAGGGGCATGTACTTATTAAAACACATGTCACTTGAGCTGGCTTATAAAAATAATTAAAACAAGTAAAACTTTATCCGGCAGTGATGCTGAAGATAAGCAGGCCGCAGCAGCCCAGGCCGTTTAAAAAGAAACTCTTTATTTTCTGAGCGTGTACACTTTCCGCGGATCCCAATGAAGAGCCTTTCAAGCAGGGAGTAAGCGAAAGAGTGCGAGAGAGAGAGAGAGAGAGAGAAAGACAGAGGAAGGCATAAAAGCGCGGCTCGTGTTGCCGCTAATTAACGAGCACGAAGGTGTTGAAATCAAGTCGCAGTATTTCACGCAGCCTCCTCTCTCCTGGGGCTCCAGCGGGAAAAAAGAAGGTGCGTGCGAGAGAGAGTGAGGAGGGAGGGGTGGGGGGGGGGCGGTAGACAGGGACACAAGAACTAATAGGCGGAGTGAGAAACAAGCCGGCCGCCAGATAAGGGGACCGCTCTCTGGGCCTCAGCGCGATAATTTGTTTTAGCCGCGCTCTGATCCTCGCCAGAAAGAGAGACCAGAGAACGAGAAAGAACTCTCTGCAGAGACGTCTCTATTAATGCTGACAATCGAATATTCAAATCACGCGTCATGAACTCAAGAGATAGATAAGAAAAAGCTTGCACGCATATATAAAAGACCTGCTGTTTGGATGGCTCGTTCGAAAAGGAGGCGAGATAAGGCATACATTGTCGCACCTTGCTGATAAGTTCCTTTCAATCAGAAATTAATGGATTTCTCGCCGGGTGGAAAAAAAAAGCTTATTGACAAATATTCATACTTAGCTATAGATGAGATTCTTATCAGATCAGAATGTCAACATCTTATGTGGAAACCTAATATCAAAGCACACTTCACTCAAATCTAGACGTATTTATTATTGTAAATTATTCAAATCTCTATTCTAGATGTGAAAAGTAAAAATAAAAACTAATGTTCTAGCTGAGCATGTTAATGAAATGATTCCTCAAACGTAATTGATACTATCAATTTCACCAGACATTTATACCGTTATCTTTTTCATTTCTAAATTATTTCTTTTTTTCGGGAAATTCACTTCATTTTTAAATTGTAAAACGATCCAAATAAGATGGTATTAAAAAACTTGACAAAAGCAACTTTGCTTCACTTTATATCGTTATATTAAAACAGGCACGCGTCCTCGCATAAGTTTTAATTTTAACGAACCGGAAAGTCCGCGAGCAACAGACCGTTTGTTTATGAGCGTGGCTTTCAAGACGAGGATGGCAACGGCGGCAAGGTCGATTCGCGCGAAAATACGAATGAAAACTATAGGCAACACATATCGCTCATATTAAATTCCATAAAGTTAAAGAAACGTTTTGAAAACCTAAGTCTGTCGCAGGAAACTCGCGCTACGCTTTATGGATTTTCCCTGAGCAGCTCATGCACTCGAGCTCTTTCATGTGTTCGTTAAATTTTATATCTATCGAAAACTCATCGTTTTTGTGAGTTTTTAACACTCGATCTAATGAGAAAAAAAAATCATATTGTCTCACTAAATGGATCTCATTTACTCGGACTGTTTCTCTTAGGTATTTCTTAATACTTCCTTCATTTGGTATCAAACGTCACATTTCCTAGACAAGTTTATTTAATTGCTTATAGCATATATAATTAATATTCAATAAAAAAAGCGCTAGTCTCGAAAAGGAATATTGATTATTACTATAATTTCGATTAACAGATTAAAATACAATTTGGAATAGTCATTTGAATCGAACAGATTGAAAGATTTATTTTTTGTCAATTTATATTAACATGAGTCGGGCAGGCTCGGCAGAAAGATTACATTCAATTGTTATGGAAAATTAAATCCGGTAAAAAGGTTTCAGCGGGTATAATGAAACTTCAGACATATCTATCCGTCGTACTCGCGCTGCAATAATCAAAGCCGATAGCTTTGGCGCCCACGCCGTGTCGTCTCGCATGATTCGCATTTTCAAAGGCAAAAGAGAAATGTGTGAGTTGAGCTTTTTGAAAGTGTCCCGAGTACGGCATGAAAAGCCGTCGGCTTGTGCAATTACGGCGCACACGCGTAGACAGACGTCGAATGTCAAACGGGCCGCGGCAAGCGCGTGTTTTTCTTTGGGTGCGCGCTCAGCACGCTGCTGCAACCCTCTTTCCTTATTGTTGTCCAAGTGGGCTCCCCTTGGTATTGTGCTGCTTGCTGCACCGACACAATAATAATTGCTCTAATGATCGCGTGCGCCGCACGTACGGCAAAAATGCCTCGTAATCGCAGCGCCGTGGCCGCGCGTATGTGTATTCAAATGCATCCTTAACGACGCGGGCTCGAGCCTCAGTCCACACACATCTTTCAGAACCACAGAGCGAATGAAGGATGGGGAGAAGGGAGGGCAAGAGCTGTGTCTTGAACCAAGATCACGAGAGGGTTAAATGCAATTAACGTTGCGGCCGGATTTTTATTTCTCCATTTTTCTCGACATTACCTGGCTTGCACGAAACCCGTGGAAAAGTGTCTGTGTGTGTTTTGAAAATTACTTAAGTTTATCATGTCTGGATAGAACGCCTATAAGCCCGTGAGACTCGATGGAGTCGTGCATTAGCTTATCGACCTGAGAGTTCGTGTTTTTGAAGATAGCTAGCTTTAATGCAGTCATTTATCGTCGAGGAAGTTTAAAGTGAAAAAGTATCGATAGCTGAAAGATAAAATATTTCCAATTTTATTGGAATTCTCAATATCTTCGAGTACCTTAACGATTATTCGTCGCTTATAAAACAATGTTCAAGTCGCAGGAATAGAAAACTGTAGATCTACCATAACAGCGACTCATTTCACATCTGAACAATCGTCCACACGTCGATTTTCCTATATAGGTACTAGTGAACGCTGCGAGAAAACAAAACTCGACTGCCGAATCCGAGGCAAAAAATTCCGACGAATCGGCCGAAACATCAAAGCCAAACGCGCTAAAAAAAAAAGCAGCGGCAAAACGAGATCTGCCCCTCCCAAAAAAAAGCGAAGGCTCGCCCAGCGGAAAAACAAACGCGGCATATAGAGCCAAAACGGCGAAAAAAAGCAGCAGCAGCTCGCGAAAAAGGGAGAAGAGTCGAGAGTGGACGTAGGGTAGTTTTCTCCACGCGACTGCAGAACAGAGAGCGCGCGCGAGAGAGAGAGAGAGAGAGAGAGAGAGAGTATGTACGCGAGTTGGTAAATAGCGTATATAGGGCGGTTACCCGGAGCGAATGCCACCCTCGTGGCAAGCGCGTTTCTCTCTCTCTCTCTCTCCCTCTGGGTGAGTTTCCAACCTAGTCGCTCGCACTCTCCCAACAAGCCAGACCCTGCAGCTGTCAAACGCAGCCAGAATCTTCTTCTGCTCGTGACAGCCTGGAAATGAAGAGAATGCCGCACCGTATCCTCTCCGCGCGTGCTGCACGCGCGTGTGTGTTCCGTTAGGGGTACTTCGAGTGCGTATATATCTATACACATACTATATACACCAGAGTTTCGCACTTTGTACGCAAGAGCTTCGCACATCTCGCGCTACCACTTCTCCTTTCCCTTTCTTTTGATTCTGAAGCAAGCTCTCTCTCTCTCTCTCTCTCGCTCTCACACAGAGTCTCCACCCGCTCTGCTACTGCTGCCCGCTGCTCTTCTTGCCTTTAATCGCTGCTCTCGCCAATGCAATTATTTCTCCCACCCTCATTCGTTCTCTCTCTCTCTCTCTCTCTCTCTCTCGTTAGCCTCAGTCATTCGATTCGAGCCTGCCATTATTATGCTTTTATTGGCTAATGAAGGAGAAAATAAGATTGGAATTGAAAATAGGATTGATTACGTAATAGACAAGAGAATCTGGTTATACTGTGTTTCTTTGGCTGTAGTCTTTTTTTACAAGTTTAATTTACATTATGCTCCATTTTGTCTGACAAAATCTTACTTATCTACAATTAAAAATATCTTAATACTGTATGATGAGTACATTGTCGACACTATTTATTGTTCAAAACATCATGTAAATATATTTTCTTTATTTGTTATAGAGAAAAGCTTTTACGTCCAGTACTTAGTAAATAATAAAAATGTAAAAAGTACATGAATTTTGTGACTATCAGTTTACTCGACTCTACTATCGTGCGTAATTATTATATAAAAATTTATCGTGTTCTATCTTGTCATGATTACTTAAACTGTACATTTGTCCTTTTCTTTTATTTGAAATCGTATCTCTTCTCGTTTGGTATATTTGTCTTATTTTTTCGGCGGTTGTGGCCACACTTTTTATTGCTCTTTATTCTTGCTGCCTCTTTTTCTCATCGTTCTTTTCCAATATGGTATCGCCTCGTAAAAGCACCCGACTGAAGGATAACACGAATGAGCAACCCCTTCGTAAATACCACATTTTAATTATTCTACAGCCGCACTCTTTTATACATGTACATATGATTGTAGCCGCGGAAAAAAGAGACAACGGGATAATTTCTGAAACGGTACAACCCGTAAAAATCTAAGAGCGATTAGCGAATTATTCAAAGGTAAATTTAAGCACGAGAAACTTCCACTCATTTCTATTTTTTATTTCAATTTTAAATTGAATTTTTCGTAGATACCGTGATATTGATAAAATTTATAAGTCAAATCATCAGAATATTAAATTGTTTAATTACCTATTGAATATCTTTTAAATTATTTCCAGGCGTCCGATCGCAAGGTCCCTCCATAGTGAGGTTTAAGAAGAAAAAAAAAGAAAAAAAAAGATAACTACGCAGACTGTAATTCAAATTTGCATTAAAGCTCATAAATAAAGCCCGAGAAAATAATTCGATTAAGTCTTTTTGAAGAAAAATTGAAAAATTTCATCGATACGTGCAGCAGCGCGAGTGGAAGGAATATAAATTGTTGCTAGCTCAAGAGCAAGCAAGAGAGAAGAAAATGACTGGAGGCGAGGCGTTATAGCTGCAACAGCATTACGCGCAGCTGCTCTCTTCCATGGGATGGAAGCGCAAGCCGAGTAAAGAGCCGTCTCGTGACGAACTACTGCGCTCCAGCGTGCACTGGGGTGAATTTCGTATCGCGGCTGATATTGCATCGTGCAGGTGTGCGAGCTGCGTAGCTTACGAGAGTGCTTATGTCTTAAAAAATATCATAGCACAGAATCGATAGTAGAGATTACACGTTTTACGAAATTTGACATTTGCTTAATTTCGTAAAATAATAAATTGCAAGGCTTTGAAAATAGTGAGAAATTATCAGGAGATCTAGTGAAAATGTCGAGTTTTTCGAATGGTCATGGCATAATATATCTGTGCAACATATTGAATTTTCTCTGAACTTTGTAGCTCGCGGATGCATCCGCTTGCTTCTCTTTCGGGTTCGCAGGTACAGGGCACGCGGGTAATCCACGATTGTAAATTTAAAAGGCACGTAAAACAAACAGCACATGCGAGAAAGGTTATATGCTGGCGCGCACAGAAAGAGAGATAGAAAAGAAAGGAGAAGGACGCAGCGCGCCGGCGAGTGAGCCGTTGTGAACGAGCAGAGGGCACAAGCGAGTCAGAGGGAGAGAGAGAGAGAGAGAGAGAGAGCTGAGAGAGAATTCGAAACGCAGATGCACCGACGGCTGCTCGCTGTTTAATATCAGAGAGCCGTGCGCGCACATGGGTACAGCCTCGGAGACACATTTCACTAATATTACACAGAAGTGGAAATGGGGAAGAGAGACCGAGAGAGAGGGAAACAAAGAGAGTCATATTCACTCTCCTAGTCTAACGTATATACACGCATACGCGCTTTACATATCTCTCGGCGCATTAATATATTCAAGGCGTATGAATATTACGCCGGCAAAAGAGTATGAGAGAGCGAAAGAGAGACCGAGAGAGAGAGACAGAGAGGAAAAGAGAGAATGGAAAAAGAATATATATATATATATATATATAGCGAGAGAGAGAGAGAGAGAAGGCTCACGTGTGCGCGTACATTGGCTAAAGCATTGTGCCTATCTCGCGGGCTTCATGAAATCTGCGGCTTTCATTGTTCTACGACGTTGGAGAGAGAGCTTTGTGCTTTGTGCCGGGCGCTCTCTCGCTCTGTCTCTCTCTCTCTCTCTCTCTCTCTCTCTCTCTCTCTAGCGCGCGCACGCGAACAGCAACTCCGGAACTATTCCCCCGGTCGCTTTTGAATAAGGAACTAATGAATATCCCTGGACCGTGCGACAACGCGCTCGGGCTTCTCTCTTTCCCTCTTCTCCAGCTCTGCTCTATCGCTTTCCTTGCCCAATCATTCGCTCTTTTACTATGCAGAAGATTTATCTCGTGAGGAATCATGTTTATCTGGGTATATGAGACTCTTTAGTTACGGGCATATCACAAAATGTTAGAAAGTTACATAAACTTTAAAAGAATTAAATTAATTATAAAATAACTAATAAAGTATTTGTTATAATGAATTTAAGAAGTATTTTGATGTTTAAATGCATTAACATAAATACGTAAAGCTCCGGCAATAAAACATCGCGAAATCATAAAAATCAAAGCGGCCGTAGAATTCCAACGAAAGGAAATAAACAACATCCATACAAATACCTTTCAACAGTATCGCCACGCGCGAACCTGAGAGCAGCTCAGGCACCGAAGCATCGCTCAAACGTTGATAAAATCACGGTCGACGCAGGCATTTGAAGAAACATCGAAAAATTCAGCTTACGCGCGCTCTTGCCGCTTCGTGAGAAGGGCACGTGTCCGCTCTCATGGACAGCAGGAGTCGCGCCGGTCAAAGGAGAGAAAACGAAAGAGACAGAGCTAGGCGCAGAGAAGAAGAAGAAGAAGAAGAAGAAGAAGAAGAAGAAGAAGCAGAAGAAGAAGAAGAAGAGGCCGTGCTGGCCACGCACTCAGTGATGGATCGTCCAATCAGTGCCGCAAGATGGAGCATCGCACGATGCGTGCGCGCTGCGGCACAGATAAAGAGAGGAAAGAGAGAAGAGAGAAAGAGAGAGAGGAGAGAGAGAGAGAGAGAGGTCACGGTCGGGTCGTGGCCGCTAATCGACGGACTCGAGGTACTACTTTGCGCGCAGAAATCCTCTTTTACGTAACGTTTGCAAGGTGTGTTTTTTGCGCTTTAAACAAAGCCGTCAGCCAATGCTAATAAGTATCGATAAAAGGCCAGCTCTCTGCGATCGCGCTGTTTTTTTCACGCATCTCAAGGAGCTTTACATATGTAGCTGACTTCAGCAATTGTTATCGCCGACTATTTCCAGCCTTTTTTCTAATTTACTTAAGCGAATATCTTGCGAACCTTATCGCTCGGACGAATCGATGTAATTATTCCACTTAGAGCGCCAGGTTTAAATTATGATTATAATGATGATGATGATGTGCTTCATCTGATCGTGCTAAAGAAAAAAGTCTCATTATTATTTCCATTATAATACATACCAATACAGAAATGATTAAAAAATTATTAATAATTCATAGAATTAATAGGGCTGCGCGATTTGACCAGCACGACTGAATAATATCTCATTTCTTGTTTTCAAATGATTACTAAAAAATGAAATTTTATTTCTTCAGCAATAATCTTTTTATAAAAGTCAAGCGTTTTTTATAAGCTCAATTAGAGGCACAAGGAAGCGTAGAGATTTATAAAATAATTTTTCAATAAATTCGTTAGATTAAATGAAAAAGCTACAATTGCAGTAAATAGGTCTGAGCCTCAAAGCCACAGTGCACACAGAATGGGAGTAAAAGGCGCGTGCAGAATCGACGGAGACAGGGCCGAAACCGCGGCAGTATCTCTCTCACTGCCCGGGAGAGAGCTCAGGTATAACTTGGAGCCAGACGCGCGAAACTTGCGGTTTTCGTCGGGCGGAGAAACCCAGGACGAACAATCTCTCAAAGCCGCCTGAAGCTAAGAGAGAGAAAGAGAGAGAGAGAGAGAGAGAGAGAGAGTCAGAGGACCTTTCCAAACAATGCTAATAAATCTATCGGGGAGGCCGTGGCCTGCCGAACTTCCGTTTTCCTGGGCCCGCCGAACTCGGGAGCACGGCTGAATCTGCATCAACGAATGGAAAACTTTGTGGGAATTGATCGATAGCAAGCTCCGGATACGCTCGAGCTTTCTGAACGCGAGGAGCTTTAACTTCGTTAGCCGACTTTCGCAAGTGAATTTTCTGCATGCTTTCTTGAAATTCGATAATTGATTTTAAAGAACAAAAGCTTATAGTTGAAAATTTATTAATAAAATGCAATGTACATCAATTTTTTACTGTCTGGCGTGTATAGTGCAAGGCTTACCATACTTGGCTGTAACTACTTGCGAAAAAAGCCAATTTTGTCAACTTTGCATTCACACGTTAAATTAAAGTTTAAATGTAAAAAAAAAAAAAAAAA
>JAPYZA010007942.1:0-10084 GCA_030522685.1 Eupelmus azureus | reverse complement strand
GAAGAAGAAGAAGAAGAAGAAGAAGAGAAGGTAGGGAGGTAGTAGGAAGCGCAAGAAAAGCGAAAGCTACTGTCTCGCTTTGTCCAGCAAAAAGAGCATCGTCCAGACACTTTGCGCTGGCAAATCCAGCAAATGAACTCTAACTCTAAGGTACGCGTAGTAGTAGAGCTAGCTGCTCTCCGAGTTAACCGTTAGCTCAAGATGACTGCTCTGCCGAGGTGGCTGCTACACGCTAAACGTAAACGCACAAGATACACTGAGCGGAGCTGCAATAGCGCGACTACGTCACGATCGCCGGCGCGTAGCCGCTCAGCTCGGTCCTCGTTTATTTTTGCGCCTGTGGGCCGCGTGACAGTTATAAATTGAAACGTGCTCTCTCTCTCTCTCTCTCCTCCTACGCACGCTCGCTTCTCGACTTCTCGACTTCTCGCTACCACGTCTACGCCAAACTTAGTACGCCAAAGCGATATGGAAGCTACGCGCCTCTAGTATATTTTCATCTTTGTTACTTGGTTCGGCTCGGTTCACGTGCCTGCCGCGAGACTGCCGAGGCTGCCGAGGCTGCCGACGCCAACGCCAAAGCCGCCTCCTTCGAGGATTTTTATTTTCGTGCGACGACTCGCAGCCGCTGCTCTACTTTCCTCTGCGTGCGCAGCCTTCTTCATTAAGAAATAACCTACAGCTACTTCCCCTAGCCGGGACTGACTGATGGCTTTAGGAGCTGCCGCTATGATACATCGTCCAAATGTATTTTTTTAATTGCCCACTCTCAAATTCGATCAGACTTCTTATTGGCTAGAAAATAATTAATCAAGCAAGATACGAGAGACTTACTGCACTTTTAAACTTTAAAAATTAACTTTCTTTATCAGCATCCTCTTAATAATAAACAATGAAACTCGCTGCTTATGAAATTTTAAGGTTACAACTCTTTTGTCGCTTAATATTTGATGCTTCCAACAACATACTTATGAAAGTTGACGCTAAATTATCTTTAAATATTTAATCGTCCGTAAAAAGTATATAGGTAGAGAGAGCGATGAATGATCAATGTAGAAATAAAATATTCAAGTGAAACTAAAGTTGGAGTTTCTTGTGGAATAATTGAGCTTTCGGTGCAGGTCGATTAAGCTTGATCCTTAGAAACTCCATCGATTGAGAAAATGTGCGCAGCGATGGAAATCGTAGTGAGCAGTTTCTGCTGTTGGCAAAAAGAAGTGGAAAGAAGATGCGGGAGGAAGCTTGGTCCGCTACTATAGAGAAAGTGGGCGACGCAGCAGAACGCTTATTTTCCCAATAAGCCCATCGAGCGAGGCAGCTCCTCTTGGTATAAATAAATCAATAGAGGCCCGCAGTGCGTAGCCTCCGCAAGAGCGACTGCTCTGTAAGAGTGGCGAGGAAAAGAGGCTACATAGAGAAGAGTAGTGCAGCGCAGCCTGTTATTTCACAGTTAGGCTCGTTCCGCAGCCTTCCTCACGCTCGCGCACTCATCGTTTTCCTCCCTCCGTGCTCCACGCGCCTCTGCATCTCCAAGCGCTTCGCGCACATATATACAGCGCTGCTCCCGGGGGAAGCTTTTGTCCTCGAGCTGTAAGCGACTTCCTGACAGGCCAAGTTTGCACCTGCTCTCCTTTCCCTTTCCCAAGGTCCTTCAGCTCTTTCTCTCCAGCCTCAGCCCCCTCTCCTCACTTATTCTCTCTCGCTTTATCGAGCTCTAGGCTTTAATGCCCGCCGCCCCCGCGCGTGCTAGCCTAATTTATTCCAAGCGCACGCGGGGCCCTTCGACGACGATAATCCCTAGATCGGCTATCTTCCTCTCTCTCTCTCTCTCTCTCTCTCTCTCTCTCTCTCTTGAGGCAGACCGAACCAGAGATATTATTTTCTCTTCAGCTTAGTTCCGCTCTTTCCGTTGCCACTTTTAAAGCCGCCGAGAACTCGAGTGCAAGCCGCAAAAAAGACCCGAGCTTGATTTACGACGCGTCGCGGCTTATGATCTACTGCTGTAAACAATCTGCTCTTTGCTTGCAACGCACACGCCTGAATAGAGTCGATGATGTGCGCTCGCGCGCCCTTACCAATTCACACTGCACATATAGCTATAGAAATTTACACGCGAGATCGGCTCTGATTGCGCAATTCACAAATAATCCTGCTGTACCCGCGGCCTCACGGAATTATATATGGACTCGCAGCAGGAAATGAGGATGGATGCGATCATAATGGAGACATTTATCAAAGATTTTCAGTAAATAAAAGTAAGAAACGCCTGCTCCCGAAAGCGTTTAATATCCAATCAATCTTGTGGCGGCTGCCCTACTAACGATTTCATAGAATTTGTCAAATTTTTTACTCTCTTTATACAACCAATGACTTTTCTAATACTTAAAAACTGATTTATGCATTCTTATTACTTATATCCTATCTAAAACATTTTATACGGCCTATACATATATGACTTATTGCAACTATAAGCATAAGTCTAATAAAACTGAAATTAAATCTTATATATGAGACTAGAAAGATTAATGAAATTATTCAGACTTTTTTTTCCGAGAGTAGCAAAATCTTTCGAATAAGCACAAAATACTTATATACATTCACTAGCCTCATACTGAATAGCAATAGAATATCAAAAGACTTGGCAAAAATAAACAAGTATAGAAAAGAAACAAAGACATAAATTTGCACAATTAAAAGCTTGTGATATAGGCAGGAGCTAGATAACAAATGAATGAGGCATAACTACAAACTGAGCATCATGGTGAGCAGCTCCATGACCTATGGCAGTTTAATTCTGTCAGTTGCAGCGATAAACTGCAGATGGGGTGGTCTCTACTATAAGCTTTGGGCAAAAGAGAGAGGTGGGGTGGGGGGGGGGGGCTGCTCGATCGTAATCAGTAATAGGGCAGGTCTAGATTATGCTCGAGATTTTGACGCAAACACGTGATGCAGTTTGTATTAGTTGAACGCTGCCGCCACGGTGGTAGCAGCATGAAACTGCCTACCTGTCGGCCAGACGGACGACTCACTGAGCGTGGCATAGTAATTAATTATGAGCAGCGGGGATGCGATATTCTCGTCTTACACATGCTGCTGCTACCGGCGCCGTCGCTACTACAGCACGCATTCTCATACATGCTTCGATGTGTGTTTACGCCTTGTTATATATATATTTAGCCGAGCCACCTTTCTCATGCTCTTTACACACGAATCAAGCATCGAATGACTGCAGCAATGACCGAGACAATGTACAGTGCAAATAATGATCGAGAGCACCTAAAAATTAATTAATATCAAACGAGGATGTAGACGACGCAGCTTCTTTAACCAGTTTCTCCTCTTTTTTTACTCTTTTTATTCGAGCTTTTCTTAAAGTGCTTTGGTCGCTACGCTAAATAATGCAGCCTTTGTTTGCCTTTATTTATAGCAGGAATTAGTCACTTTAGAAAGATTCTCATGGTATCTATAGAATAGTACAAGCTACTCTTTGCGTTGGCTTTCTCAGCACTCTAAGGATAGTTGGAATAAGATTAATCTACGATTCGCTTTTCTCGCTGTATAGCTAATTCTTCGACTAAATAACTTTTTGTATACAATGGCTTGATTGAGTAGCCTATGATTTCATTAACAAATTATCTTCTGCTACTCGTTCTTTTTCATCTCGTGATATTCACGACACGCGATTCACTTTTCACTGTATAAAGATGATCAGTTACTATAATTAATTGCTATGATTAATTAACTCGCTCTCAATTTATCGCAGATTAAAAATTAGTTATTGAAAAATCTTTAAATTCAAAGCAATGTCGAGTTAAACAAAAAATTCCAGCGACATTTTTTTCGAAATCGCGATAACGCACGAAAAGAAAGTTTGAGCGTCACGATACTCACGTGAGAATAGCTTTGTATTCGAATGGAAACGTTAAAAAAAGGCATAGTGCAAGATTAGATTAAGGCTCGCCCACGGCACAGACGCATTCGCGCGAATAGCGGAAACGAAGAAGCCACGCAGGCGTTCCCGGCTTGGCGCGCTGTTGATAAGAATCGAAGGAACAGCAGCAGCAGCAGCAGCAGCAGAGCAGCAGGCCCGGCTGATTTTACACCCAGCACGACAGCTGAGAGAAACCGAACTTCCGGCGTAAAAGGCAAATTCAACAATCAACGCGCCTTTAAATGCTGGGGCTTAGCCAAATGCCTCATAGAATTACAAATTTTCATTGGCCTACAGTAATTCGCACCAACTTTTATGCTTCTTCTTTATTCTCTGCTGTTAATTTATCTTACGTTCAAGGATTAGCCAACGTCGTTTTGCCAGTTACTTTACACAATACTAAAAACGATCAAAGTCAAACGTTTTCTTTAGTTATTATTATTCAAGAAATTATTTCCGCTTGAACCGTTTCTAAAGTTATAAATTTCTCGAACGATTTTGAACGCTTAATTTGATAAGAAATTTTAACTGTTTTAGTTAAAGTCAGCTAAGCGACAAAGAGCGAGAAAGGCCTTTATATGTAGAGAGATAGAAATTATAAAAGTGACATAGATGCATCGTGACTCTCGTGATGAGCAGCGCTCATAGTTTAATTAGAGGCCGATATACATCGAAGAAATCTTGTAACATACGGCGCGATACAACTCCGTGATGCTTTCACGATTCCCTGGCAGTCTGCCCGTGACCTTTGACCTCGTGAGGAGGCAGGCAGGCACGATTCGCCCTTTTAGCTTGACTATTCCTACTTCTCTTTCACTATCTATAAACTTCACGACTTGCCGCAATAATTGATAGTTTGCTTTCTGGGTTACGAAATTTGGCTGCGCGCGCTACCGTCTACGGGGACGTCTTGGACTTTCTATACCCAAACGCCTATATATAATGTATATATGCATGCGACTGCGACTGGTCTATTAAACATTCAGCTCTGACATTCACAAAGGTTGCGATCGGCGAATTTCAATTTTTTATGTTTATGCACGGACTTTGTTCTTTTCACGCTGCGATTAGAGCGTTAATTAAATATTCAGCTGTTTTTTCTCTCGCTTTTAAAATAGTTCCTGGAAATTTTTTTTATTAACGTTACAGTATTATGATATTTTCAAATTTTCTTATTATTACGTACATGTACGTGAATTTAGGAACGAAACACGTGACAGAAAGAATCATTCTACAAAACTCTTTTAAAGTAAATCAAGCGAGTGCGCTGCGTCATTCTATCACTCCGTGTAACATATATTCACAATAATTAAACGCGATCTTCATCTAAAATATCACACCGCCGAGTTGGAAGCGAATCGCGGCGAGTCTTTTCTTTATTAACATTTTCGCGACTTGTAAAACTCTGTAATAATTTATGTTGAGAAAGAGCAAATGCTGTCCGAGTGGAAACGCGCGAGGGTATTGGATGGTCTCGCAGAAAAAAAAAGTATGAGAAATAACCTCAATCACAGGCTGCCTGGACTTTCCGCAGACGATTTTATCTACTATTTTTAACCTTGGCCCTTTGCTTTTCTTTCAGCCCTCGTTGCACTTGTACCTGCATCCATTTTTGCTTAAAGATTTAATAAACCCTAGTACTCGAATTGGTGCAAGTTATTCATGCACATAAATAATATTATGCGGATTTTGATAAAAACTCTTTTAGTAATATATAAACTTTTATTATACTCTCCCGGTATAGCCCATAAATTTTGTCTCAAGTATTAAATTAACACTTTCATGCTTATTTCTATAATTATTAAAACATTTTTTTTTCTCGCTTAAAAAGAGAGCGCGCCATCGAGATTGTCGAGCTAACCATATGTTAAGCTTGAGCGTAGCCGCATAAGCTAGAGTGAGGTATAAAAGGTTGCGGCAGGTCGGCGGGGGAAAGGGGAAAAGTGAGAACTAAATGATGATAAACTATCTTGACGGCCCCATGGGCAGAAAGCAGCAGTCTGAGCCCCGAGCGGTTTAAATTATATTCTTTTAAAGGCGAAAAAAGGCTAGACGGAAGGACGGGTAAAAAAATACGCCGGTGTGAGCACATTCCAGACATTCCAAACTTGGGACAATTATGAAATTTTTTAAGATGGATGCGCGCGGCCAGCAGCAGCAGCAGCAGCAGCAGGTATGCCAGGTATCAAAATCGCACTATTTGCTTATTTAGTTATTTTTAGCCGTTTAAAAGTAAATTTTTTTTTTTTTAATTAAGAACGAAAAGCATTATCAGATTTAATATAATGGTGGGCATTTTTCGCGTTCAATCGTAGGATCTAATTTATGTAGAAGGCTTAGCTTAATATTATCATGAATAGTATCTGCGAGCAGGCAATATTTCTGTATGTACGAATCGATTGTTTTTGAAAATATCGTCTCTTAATTAACTCGCGGACGGCATTAACAAATTGAATAAATACGGCGCGATAGGTAGGGGGCAGGTCGATTAAAACTGGCAAAATTCTCTCTAAAATTCATCGGGCGCAATAAATATGTCGATTGGCTCCCTTTTTAAAATCAGCATCTTTATCTGGCGAGCGCAGAAGCGCGAGGAGTCTGAGCGGGCAGCAATTAATAATCGCATCGGGACTAATTAAATCGGGAAAACATGCAAATGCCCGGTGTTTATATTCCCGGAGGGCGTCGTACCGGCGTCCAATCGCCATATAGTGCTGCTGTTCTCTCCGGCGCAGAGATAAAACGCGCGAGAGTGCTGAGGCTAAAAAAAAAGAGGGACTGCAGCGAGAGGAGAGGCAAGTTCGGAGCTTCGGATTCGGCGTTTCGGGGAGATTCGATTACAAATTGGTCATAAAAATGTATAAAGCGAGAGCTAGCGAGCGCGCGCTCCGTTAATTAGATTTTTGCGTGCACGCGCGCGGCCGCTCGAGAGCGTCCGCAGAATCAATCCTATATCGCCCACTCGTCGATATTGAATTCGACTCCCTCTCTCTCTTGCTCGCTCGCTCGCTCTCGGGCGCGCTTTTGTTATTCGATTGCTGCCTTTCAAATTGGACTCTTTAAAGCCTCGGCTAAATCTATCAACTCTCTTGGTCAACGATATTAAAATCTTAAAAATTACTTTATTCATTTATAATAAGTATTATGTTTTTTTTATTTCGAATGAACATTATTTTAGGATAATTAATGATCTTTATAACGTATATCGAAATTAAATCAGTTTATATAATTAATGGTAGAATCAGAAATCCATTATTTCTACAAAGTATATTTTGCTCCAACAAGGTACATTTGATTAATAACAAAATTATAAGTTTACAGAAGCTAAAATACAGAAGCTGAAATGCATTGTTTAAATGTTTTCACAGCAATTATTTCCATTAATAAGTAAAGAGAAAACAATGCTATTGTAACAATATCAAATTAATTTATATTATATAAGAATGCCAATTGAATGCTCATTGCTCACTATATCAAATTTATTCATCGAAATAAATACAATATAAATAAATATCATAATTCTACACACAATACACTACAGATAGATGTATAAATCTTCGAAAGCAACAGATAATGGAGAATAAAAGTCCAGAAATTAAATCATAGTTATTATAAATTTTCGATTCAGAACGACCAACAAGTCAGATCCTTTGACTCCAATATGAGAAAAAAGTCAACGGTAATATGGAGAAACTAATTGACAGAAGGTCTGAAAAAACGATCTTGTAAAAAAAAAACAAGTGAGAGATGCAGCAATGGCAGGCTCCTTGCCAGTGCTGCCAACTGCCGGCAAAAAAGGGAATCAACTATTAGTCTCTCTTCGTTGTAGCGACGCGGCACGAGCAGCGCTCGAACTACAACTGCAATGCTCTCTCTCTCTTTCTCTATAGAGCGTGCAGCAAAACCGGCCCTTCCCTCACACGCAAAGGCAAATACACATCAGAGACACACAGACACGCACGCGCAGAGAGAGAGAGAGAGAGAGAGAGAGAGAGAGAGAGAGAGAGCTAGTCAGTCTCCCCTTTCGCTCCTCCCGCAGAGCGCAACACGCGATCCTTGCAGCACTGAGAGGCTAGCGAGCGCGAAAGGTGCACTGCTCGGAATTCCCGCCATGAAGCTATACCTTTACACCGCCGGCAGAGCGGTATAGAGGCGGCAGAGGCGGCAGAGGGGAGGAGAAAGAAAGGTGGCGGCGCGGCGCCGCTTTTTATTCGGTAATTACGTCGTTAAGCGCCGCTGCCGCCGCCACCGTCGAGCAATTAAGACGCAAGAAATCGAACAACAATCACATTTACGGCCGCTGCAGCGCAAGCACCGGCAAGCACCGGCAAGCACTAGCGTATTGATCCGCTCGATAGGATATAGGAAAAGGAACGAATGCCAGCCAAGCTCGCTTACCAGAGGACGAAAAGTACAAAAAGAAGGAGACGACGAAAAGAGGGAATAAAAGAAGCTAGACTCGCCGGCTCGCGGATAGGGTGAGCGCTGCAATGAGATATATAGAGCAGAGTTTGAGAAAAACGCAAACGTACGGGCTAGAGGGCAAAAATACAGCGGCGAAATTAAAAGATTTTCTCCGAAGACGCAAGCGCGCTTTCGGAAAATCTACCAACGCCAAGTTTCTCTTTATGTGGCTGCTGCTGCTTTGCGCTGCCGCCTCTTTTTTCTTCCTCAGCAGTTAGCATCGCGCGTTTATTTTGCGGATCAGACGGCTTGGCTGTATTAAAAAAGTAACTGCTTTTCTTTTCTTTTAATTTAGAAGCGCTGTTCATTAAAACTTTTCTTCACTCGCTTAACAAAAAGTTTAATACAACTTTAGGAAAAAAATTACTTTAAAGCAATAATAAGAAAAGCAGACTTTTATTCACTCTTACTTTTGATTCTTTGAACATTTTATTTTAGTCTTTTTAAAAATTGTTTAATTTGCTAAATATAGTCACGATCTTAAATTCTACTAGATTTTTATTTCACAAGAGAAGGCAGTATTATATAGCTATACAAATCCAATTAGTAATTTTTAATCAAAATAATGAAGCATCATTCAAGCCCGGCATATCGCCTTTTCTCTCTTTAATGAAATTGAAATTTTTCCGCGTCTTGAAAATAGCATTACGCTCGCGGAGCACCTCAGCCGGTCGGTCTGACTCGCAGGGCGTCAGCTGTCAGCTCGTCAGAAGAAATTAGTAGCAGCTATCGAGCCGTGAAAAGTGCACTGCGCGCACTGTAAAATACGCTCAAAGTCCACGATACAAAAGGGAAAGAGAAAGAACACGAAAGAGGTGGGAGTCGAGCGTGTCTAATGACGTGGGAAGAAAAGGACCGAGACCAAGGAGGAGAAGGCAAGATGAGAGAGAGAGGGGGGGGGGGCGTTTATGGCGAAGCAAAGAATATGCGGCGAATCAAACGATATCGGAGCTTCTGGATTAATTTATGCAAGCAAAGGTTGTTAAAACGCGACACTCAAAGGGCCCGCCGCGCGCAGCTACTGCAATCACACGCACGAGGCTAACGTCGTCGTGACCAGCTCCGCCGAGCGCGCGCGCTCGCGATTTGTTACGCATTCTGGGCTTTGCCCTCCTGCTCCTGATACGATCTATATGATGCCACCGCACTATATATTCTTACGACTATATATAGTTGATGCTTTTATCTCCTGAGACTTTTAATCCTCTATCAAGCTACTTTGCTTTGTCTTTTAATTCTAATATTCTTTTTCTATATCTATACATATATCATATTGTTATTAAAAATAGTGTAAGACACTTTGAACGCGATGAAAAAAAAAGTAAGAAGATGTAGAAAGGCTGGAGGATTGGACTCGGATATTCTCCATTGTGGTAAGCTGTGGCAATCTTGGAAATGGGCCTCCTATCTATCTTGCTCTTTCCACTCACAGTCACTTTCAGTCATGTCGATCCACCATAAAACGACTCATCCAGATGACCTATTCGATTCGCGAGCGCATGCGCCAAGTGCGCCCGGTCACATGCGCCGCTTTCTGCCGACGTTAAACTCCTTTTCTTTTTCATTCTTTTATTACTTTTTTGCGTTCCATAAAGTCTTTATACCCTTTTAAATTATTTAACATAATAACTGATAAACACGAATAATAGTGCATATTAATTGAGAATAAAGTGTGTGTGTGTGTGTGTG
>JAPYZA010007941.1:0-11278 GCA_030522685.1 Eupelmus azureus | reverse complement strand
AGAGATGAAAAGTTCTATTCAGTTTTTCTCATTTGCAATGACGAAAAGATATTTTAGCACGCTTTAATTTGCACTCTGCTACAGTTAGCAAAATAAGATTTACTAAGCGATGTAAGAGCACGTTCAAATTTAATGTCGAATTGTAAAATATAGGCGAACCATTCTTTTGCGGATTTTTATTTTATTCTCATGTATCCAATAGCAGAAAAATCTAAAACTGGAACATATCACCTATAGGACTGTAAAGATGACAATACGAACTTTAGTATCACATATTGATTTATTACGATACATATTACATTTTAAAACGAAAACTATTTTAAATACTACTCAAAAGCATCTTAAAAATGGTATTAATCATCGTACTATTTACGGCTAATAATATTGAGCTCTTATGTACGAACGTTAAAATTTTTTGTCCAGATATTCCAAAATATTCCTGTGTAAAATAATATCCTAAGGGATTTAATTACTAACAAGTTTATAAGCAATTATTAATATGTTTATAGAAGCATATAAATAAAATATCATATCAATATGATTTATTTTTCTTCTCTTTTTGTAAATGATCAATACCCATTAACTTCTAAAAGCAAATATACATGTTAACGGATTCAACATCACAATCAGATTGGCGAATCTCCCCAAAATTGTCATTGCTTGTAAGCGAATCAAAAAGAACGAGATAAAAAAACTGAGAGTATAGGCGTAAGAGTAAAAAGTTTGTACTCGATTATCAAACATATGGTGTGTTGCAAAAAAAAAGAAATGATTGACAACTCGTGCACGCATACTTACCTATCAGCAATGCTATCACGAAGAGATGAAAATAAGAAATATAGTTTAAAAGGTATAAGTTTTTTATTCGATGCGTTTATGTTCTATATCAATTTTTCGATTTTGAGTTTTTCTTAATTTTATCTATTTTAGGCATGATGTAATTAAACAAAATTAAATATAATGGAAGGTCTTTGAAGTGATATATTATATGCTGTGGCTTGCAAATACACTCTAAACCCAAAAGGGCGAAGTATGGAAATAAAGAGTTTATTAAAGTAACTTTTATTTACTGAATTTAATACCATGGAAATTTATACTGTGTTGGATAAAAAAAAATTCTAATAGAAAATAATTATTACAATATCGCTATAATTGTAATGTAAGAATATTGTAATAATATTCCTACAATATTATTACAATATTCTTACAATATTATTACAATATCGCTATAATATTATTACAATATTCCTACAATATTATTACAATATTGCTACAATATTATTACAATATCGCTACAATATTTCTACAATATTATTACAATATCGTTATTAAAGTAACTTTTATTTACTGAATTTAATACCATGGAAATTTATACTGTGTTGGATAAAAAAAAATTCTAATAGAAAATAATTATTACAATATCGCTACAATATTCCTACAATATTATTACAATATTCTTACAATATTATTACAATATTGCTACAATATTATTACAATATCGCTACAATATTCCTACAATATTATTACAATATTGCTATAATATTATTACAATATCGCTACAATATTACAATATTCCTACAATATTATTACAATATCGCTACAATATTATTACAATATTCCTACAATATTATTACAATATTCTTACAATATTATTACAATATCGCTACAATATTTATAAAATATTCTTGCAATAATGGTATAATATAGGTTTTAAACCTACAGTTTAATCCTTACTTTAAGTATTACTTTAAGTATTAAAACCTTTATTTTAAACTTTTATAAAGATGGCATCTTACTCAAAATCTGTTTATTACATTTGAAAATTTTCTGAGATAACTCCATTTTATCCTGCTTAAATAACAACATGAGCCCTTCAATATTTAAATCGGAGACTAAATAAAAATTTGGTAGATCTAGATCGTTGAATAAAATGTATGAGTCGATACATTTTTTTATTGAAAAGTTTAGTATATCTATTTATAACAGTTTTTTTAATTATTAGCAATTCAAATGCGATTTTTATCAGTTTTTTATACTCAAATTTTTTTTATTTAATATAGTATTCTTTATTCATTTTCACGTTTATCTAGTTTCTTAATAATCAGTAGTCACATAAAATATTAAAACTGACGCTTACAAAAATCATAAAACTATCTCAAAATATCTAGTTTTAGAACTACCTTAAGGAAGCAAGCTAATTACAAACAATATCCCTTCCATTATAAAGAAAGAGCTCTTTTTTTGATTGCAGTTTTCATGAGATCAGCATGACAATGAGAAAGACCAAGAGAAAATTAAAAAGTGCCAAGGCATATTCAACGAAGCAGAAAAGACAGAAAGATGAAGAACTTCAACTCATATAGTTGGCCAGGCACGTGTGTCTCAGCTAGAGCACGTAGATGTTGGACAGAGTGAGCTCGAGCTTCAGAGATGTTAAAAAAGGTTTATACGTATACTTCTGAGAATACATCAGTGGAAAAAGGAAATTCTTGAATTTTATTTTGATGTAAACTAAAACTCTTATTTTACGAAAGTTTGTGGACTAGATAAATAAACAGACAACTATAATTACTAACTGAAATCTACAGTTTTTTTATAATATATCTCGTTTTAATAAGCACTAAAATTAACGTTTTCTGCTAAATAATTAACAACTTCATAAATAGCAAATTATTCATTAACTTATATTGTTCAAATCAGAATAATTTTTCAAAAGTCGAGCTCCGCCCTAATCCATTCTGAACGCATTAAAAAAAAAATCTCAAGACGTCGAAAACAATGGCTGTAAGAGAAAAAAAGAAAGTCGAAAAGTAGTCCAATTTACTTTTCAAGTTGCTTCTACGGCAGGGCGCATAACTCGTCCCGTCTACTCGCTAGGCGAGATCCTATATATATTTTTCTCCTCCCTTCGCGCTTGGCGCTTCCTCGCTCGTCCTCAAAGCGCGCGCGCATCGTCGAAGGTCGCGGAAGCAAGTACACACACCCACGCACATATGCACGTACGCATACACATACAGATACGCATAGAAGTAGTAGAGCGGATCCTCGCACGGTCAGACTTGGCGCTGCTCGTGAGAGGGGCGCGGAAGAGTCGAACGCACATTGGGTCACTGAGAAGCTTTTGAAAACGAGGGGCTGGTTTAGGGGTTTGAAATTTGATTTTTCGAGGAATGGGCTGAGGATTTTAAGGTGGGTTGTGAGGTAACTGCATTGGGTTGATTTAAGAGATAGAAAAGTGTAAGATGAACGTTAGGTGATAATGCTTTCTTCTTATTTGATCACGTGTTTTTGATTAGAAGATATTCGTCGGTAGGTCACTTTATGGGATTTGAAATTCGAGATTTCAGTTTAAATAGGCGTGGCGGGTGTTGGTAAAAGGCATTCTCTGTAGCTTTTCGCTTAATCTCATTTAAACTAATACTTTATTATTAGAATACAGTTAGATGTTATCTAATAAAAATATTTGGAACAACTAATAAATGAATGTAATATATCTTTTTTGGTTTTTAATTAGTTTAAGTTATATTCATAATAGATAGCAAAAATTTTCAATTCACAATACCTTATAATAAAATAAGACTAATTTTATCTTAAAAAATTATTTAATAATATTATTAATTATTTATACATATTAAAACTAAATAAACAATTATATCATGCAGACTCATCAACCTGGCATAAAATGTTTGAAAAATACTATACACCTTATACATAATGTTTCTAAAATATTAAATTCCATGTAGGAAGAATCAACCCTCTAATTTCGATCTATTTAAAGTGTGAAACAAGTGATAATTTCTATTAAATAAACCGTTTTAGACTTGCAAAAAATTAAAACTATTTTTAAAATTTCTAAAATAATAATTTTCTTTTACGCAATATTTTTGTTAGATTCAGCACTATAAAAGTTAACCTAAATTTATCATATTAAAAGGAAAACCGTAAAATATCAGCAAAAAGAAAAAATCTCTTCATTTAAAGAAACGACAATAACTATAGGAATAAAGCTATAAAAAGTGGAAATAAAGCAATAAAATGAGAATGAGAGGTCGAAGCAATAAAATAACTTGAGAGTGACCAAATTTAAACACTCTATTACGAAAAGAAGGAAGATAGTTGGAAATTACTTAATAAACCATAGTAGAGAGCGAGAGAGCGAGAGAGAGAGAAAGCGTATAATAAAAGTACAGAGACACTGATTGGCCGCGAGCAAAAGACGGCGGCGAAGAAAGCGGCTAATAGAGCGCACCGAGAACGAGAGAGCCTCGCGACATAAAATTATCCAAAGAAAAGCCCATTTATCCAACGCGAAAAAGATCATGCTAAGCTCGGACAAAGCCGAGAACCGGCCGCGCGTCGCTAAGAAAACGAGCGCGCGGCAGCAGGAGAAAAACGAAAAGCTCCGCTTCCGCCTCTCTTCTTCCTCTCCTCCTCGCAAGGCGCACAGCCGCTCTCGAGCGAGGTATATATACGAACGGGGAAAAAGGAGCCGGAGAGCGCATGCGCAGCGGCGGAGGGATGCGAGAGCTAGCACGGCTTGGTGCTTGATATCGACCCGGGGAGGGTTCGCCGCCGCCGCCGCCGCCGCGAGCTTTCCACGGCGCAAGCCTGGAAAGGCTCTCACTCTGGCGCGCGCGGCAGCGGCTAACCCGGCCAGTCCCCCGCGCGCGGGCGGTGTGTGAGCTCGTCGAGCGAACCTGGGAGAAAGGCTGCTGATTGGGAGTATCACGGTTTGAGCCATCCAAACGGTCGAGCTTAGAGCTTGGAGAAAAAGAGGATTGGCGAGTCGCGTGTGTTGAAGAAGTAGGAGGGAGTGCGTCGTTGTGAATTGAGTGAGCTCGAGCTAAGTGGCGAGTCAAGATTGGTCTTTTGAGCGAAGATGATCCGTGGAGTTTGGTTGGTCGTCTGGCTGGTCGATCAGAGGATGAGCCAGCTGGCCTGATCCGCGCTCGCAGTTGTGACAGTGTCGTCCGAGCCACCTGGCATCAGTTGAATCCCGTGAGAAACAAGTTTGAAGGAAGTCAGTTTAGGTCGATGATAACATCGTTCGTCAAGCGCTCAAATACAAAGCCAGCCGGCTGATCGTCAGTCAAAAATCAAGTGTTCAATCGTCAGTCCTCAGAAGATGACAGTTTCGATCCTGGATAAGGCTGCAGGTGACCGAGTTTGTTAGCAGCCAGAGGGCTAGAGCCGAATATATTTGAATTCTCGTTCAGCCGCGGAATAATGAGCGCGACCGTGCGCCGGAGTGCCTTTTCCGGTTAGAGCCGTGTGTCTGAAAGTGGGATAGAGAAAAGAGAGGGAGAGACGGAGAGCCGGAATTACCCCCTGGCGAACCGCCCGCGGTGATAATAAGCACAGAGCGCGCGCGCTCGCGCAATCGATGATATCTCCAATTCAAACGCGGCCCAGTCGGAGAGAGAGCTCCGAATTCTCGCGAGTTCAGGGCGGATATTAGAAGACTGAAGGCCGAGATAGGCAAATGAACGGGGGAAACGGGCGAGCTGGGCAAGGAAGGGATCGCCGAGTCTGGATGAAAGGGTGAACCGATGCGAGAATTTTTGCGAACGCTAGAGGCGAGTGGGCGAGGTGACAAATCGCTTTGAAAACTAATGGAAAAATGGCACCGCGCTGCAACAATGTCACTTGCGTAAATGAGTCTTCCCGTTGCCGGGATTCCGATAGACTTTGACTGCGGTGGGCTGTTGTGTAAGACTGACGAAAGAGTGAAATGATAAGTAGCATAACTGATCCGAATAGACTAACGGAAGAGAATAGAAGTCCAGGACATTGAAGGCAGCTGTCGGTATGCCGAAAAATCAGTGAATAGCCGAGTGAAATTCTGCGAATCCCAGGACAACACAAGCCCCGGCAAAATGTCGACGCGCCCGGAGACCTCGAACGAGGAGTCCTACCTCAACAGCGGCCGACCCTCGAACCTGCTCAAGACCAGCTTCTCGAGCAGCAAGCTCGAGCGCCTCTACCGCTCGTCGTCGCTGCAGCAGCGCAGGGGCGGCCTGCAGTGCTTCCTGATCAGCGCCGTGCTCTTCGACTTCTACACGCTGGCCCTGCCCGACTCGGAGCTGCCGGTCCGAGGACTGACGGCTGTATTTCTCGGGCTGAATCTAGGCCTGCTGGCCTGGGCGGAAAGGGGAACGCGAGCGAGGGACGCGCTCTGGTCGGTGGTGCCCCACGTGGCCTGGCAGATCTCCATAGCGCAGTTGCTCGCTCAGCTGTTCCTCAAGTCCGTCGAGGTCACGCCCCGTGACAGCCTCGGCTGGCTGCTCCTGCTCCTCTACCTGCATTTCGCCACCCTGCCGCTCAGGCTGTCGCTCTGCGCGCTTCTGGCAGTCGGCACGGCGGCTACTTACATGGTATCGGTTTACGGCCTCTCCAGGGATTACACGCCGCCTATCGAAATCTTTGTAAGTATATCTGATGAGCCTTGAGTTGAGGATGTTTTTCACATTCCGTTTGGCAGGATTTTGATTAAGTTGAGGAACGGGAGGGGGCAATCTTTTTTATTTTTAGCAGAAGAAAATGGATTTATTTTCTGTTATGAAATGACCATTGAAAAATATACTTTTTCTATGGACGGACGCACCAATAGTATACCGATGACAATTCCCTGAAGTTAGTATTATTATTTTAAAATTGAAGCTGTTATCTAGTTTCAAATATAAACAAAAAATTTCAATCTTCAATTTAAAGATGTAGACAAGAATTATGAAAAAAAATATGATCACATTCAACTTTTTCTTACTAGAAGGGTATTGTTTTTTAATTCTTCTTCTTAGTGTTAATTGCACGGTTTGATTAACGGTTCTAGGTTCAAAATGTTTTAGGATGACCCTTTGGATTGCCAATTATGCGGCAAGCATTAATGGGTTTTGAAATAGCCGGTCGTTCCTGCTAAGATAGCATTCAAGCTTAATGGTGTTGATTGATTGGTTACAATGGTTAATGGGTTTTCTCGTGATGATATTGAGATACAACTGTTTCAGTGAACTATCATTATACAGAAAATTAATCTAAATGCCAGTTTCTGCAATTATATAGACATCTATATAGTAATAATTGTATCTTATTCGATATAAAAGATAACTTGACTAATGATAACAAATATCTATCTAAATGATCTAGAGAATAAAAATGTCCCTGAGCAAAAATATTAAATTTCAAAATATATTGCAAAAAAATTGTACGCTCTTATAACTATTTATAAATTTTGGTTTCTTTTTATAGCAACTCAAAACAAATTTTTAGTATATTGGAATGTGGTAACTATTTGAATAATGTAAAAACTTTAGAATAACTATAGCGCAATTACATACCATCATTACGACACAATTTTTAAACATTTCAGGTAATTTATGAATGTTTTGAAATATTTTACAATAAATATTTGTTTTTAAATCATTTTTTATACACTAAAATGTTTTTATACCATCCTAACCTCAAAATCACAACTGTAATATGACTTTTCGGCTATCGCGGTATAAAATATAATTTTCTTTTACGGGTAAAAAAAAATCACGATGTAAATAATCAGTTTTCACAGCCATGTCAAAATGTACTATTAATATTCAGTACGTTAAATTCGACTTAAATATTTACTCGCGTAAATTTTTCGTGTGCTAAGCGTGTGATTTTCACACTCATTTGAAAGTGAGCGCTATGCAAGAAGTCGTACGCTAGGATCTTGAAGTACTTAGTGCTCTAAGAACGTCCTTAGTGCACTGTTTTTAATTTTTGCAAAAGACACAAAATTTAAAAAAATAGTGTATGCAACATATACACTCGGTCACAATTGTATCTAAGCAATGTTAATTTGAATTTTTGAATTTTTATTGAAATAGGGTTAGTCATGGCTTGTTTTACCGTGAGAGAGAGAGAGAGTGAGACAGAGAGTGTTTTTTATAACCTTACCCCAAAAAAAATTCAAAAACGAGTGTACGTACACTAAGCAAGGGTTTCAGACACGGGTATTTGTAGAACAAACCCTATCCGTGAGTAAAACACCTGCTTAGCGCACTACTTGCATAATGTACTATTTAAAAGTAATTCTTGTACAAAAACATTCTAAAATTTAAAATTTTGTATTATGATTATTGGATCTTATAATACAATACTAAAATCTATAAAAATGGATTATGAATAAACGCTTAACTATAAAATATACATTATTTCTGTATAAAGTGAAAAGGATATTATCAACAATATGAAAAGATTTGACAAAACATTCGAAAAATATTATTCCTTTTAAAAAGAAGAATATGCAAATTAGAAAATAATTGGATCTTCAAAGAAGGCGTCGAGTTGTTTATACAAAAAATATTTTTAAAATATCTTGAAATAATCAAAATTTAACAAAGTATTACTTTCAACAATTTCTCATATATTTCAATTCTTTTTTTAATTTCGAAAATCTGTGGCAGGATATATACAGACGATTATTTTATTTTAAATCATTAACTTAAATATCAATATTTTTAAAGTACATTGATACCAAACTAAACAATGATTAAGCATATATGTACATATCTATAATTTCAGCTAAAATAATAGCTAAAAAGGATATTTTTCTTTTAGATCGCCCAAAAACTCTCACGCGCATAAAAACATATCAATCAAAAAACATATTTATTCAAGTCCAAACAATCAGATTAGTTGTTTAAACATTTAAAAGGCAAGGCACGAATTCGCCTAAAAAATTACTCAACGCTTTGGCGAGAAAAGAAAACGCGGGGGAAAGGGTGCGAGACAGAAAGAGCGAGCGAGAGAGAGAGTGAGTGTATTTACATTTACATCGGCTACACGTGACGCAATATTTTATAGTCCGCTCTTATTCAGCCCAGTCTGCCCGCCTCTCACCCACGTATTCTCCGGAGCGAGCGACCTTGAAACTTGCAATTTGCAGCTTCGCGCCGACGATGCGCAACGGCGAGCCGATAAGACTAGCCGTATGTGTATGTGTGTGTCTGTACGTATGTGTGTGTGTATTTATACGTTCGCGCGCGTATGCGTGTACGTGCGCATGTGGATGAGACCCTTTTAGCGAGACAGGACAATTTTCAACTGTCCTCGATTAAAGTGACGATTAGTTTCTATCTATTTTGCCCGTCTACCTTTATCCTGGCTTTTTCTTGTGAACTCGACTTAAAATTAGCATTTATCGTTTGGCGATCGTACACATTGTTTACTTAGTTTTAGAGCTTATTTTAAATTGACGTGGTTGACACTCGAGCTATCTTGTCTGTGCTTATAGAAATCTTCCTTAACCAAAATATATCTTTTTCTCAAATATTTATGTTAGCTTGCAATCATACTGATATGCAAATTAAATTTTTTAAATTTTATGAAAAGCGATGAGGCCGTTGTCGGAAAAGTATTTAATACAGTTACAAAATGTAAGTAAAAGAGTCCAGACATGCAACGAGACTTTTATTCTTTTTTCAAGCAGAGAAAAATACAAGTTGTAAGATAAAGACTACTACGATCGATATTGCTCACTAGGGAGATAGTACCATCTAAAAGAAAATGCCCGGTCTAGAAAAAACGTTAACATTTAAAAAACAAAAAAAATAGTTAAATACTTACAATTTCAGTACAAATAAAATTTTAGTAAATTACGCATTTTTTAATTTTGTGTTTGGGTATGTTTTATTTCATTAGATGCTATAAACATTATTTCATTACTTTGTTCAAATAAAAATTGTTACAATAGGAACATAGCTTAAGGCTATCTGAGAGCATCACCTTCAAACTTTAAGATGTTATTCTATTTAAAAAATACCCATATTTTTTTTTATATATTTTTTTTTTGACCGAGTCTTTCATCTAAAAAAGCTCATATTTGTTTTATGCGTATTAAACTTTTAAACTTTTAGATTTACCTTGGATCACCTTATTAGTTTAAGTTAAATTTTGAAAGTAATAAATAAAGTTTAGTACTTTTATAATTTAATATTTGATGTAAGATGTTATCTTTCTTAAATAAGATAATTTATAGGTAAATAATTAAGATCTATGTTCACGAGGATGCTGTAGCCGTATAAAACATGCACTAATTTTGTTTATACTTAAAGAATTGTGTATTTATTATTACTTTATGAGTTGATCGCCATAGCTATTAATATTAAGGAATCAATGAATCTATTAGATTCATTCTAAAACTAATAATTTCAACAACCTGGAAATATTAAACCGTTTAATTTTTAGAATAAATGCTTTTTCGCTAGATGGTTTGAAACATTTTCTAGATTTTTAATCGGTTTATGGTTTTTTAGCAAGATTATATTAGCTGAGCGCCCTAACTATTCCTATTACGGAGCCAATGAACCCATTAGATTCATTATAAATCTAATAACTTCAACAAAAACTTAAAAACACAGAAGAGTTTATATATCTTACGGCTCTGACATCCCTTTAAAAACAGTTAAAACGAACGAGGTAGAAACGTGTAATTTTAGATGATATTTGAAATTTGTAATTTACCGTGTTACAAAAAAGATTTTATAAGTTGCTCTAAATTTTTCAGGAATAAAAATTTCGAATCAGAGTACACGTATGTGAATATTACGACTTTAAAGATTTTATGCAAAATAGTACTAGCTAGATTAGACAAAACTTCGCAAGCTGGTAGATAACTTAGAAGTTAAAGATTACGACTTTGACACTTAAAAATTTCGAGGACTCTGATTCGAATCTACACAAGGTAACGTTCGTTTCGCCTTTTTTATAACAGTATTCAATTATAAAAACCGTAACATCTTATTCGAATAAAAAATCAGTCACACAATAATTTCGATAAGAAGACATTTTTTAAGGTAGCCTAAAATATACTTATAAGTCTGAGCAGTTAAAAGAAAAGGGATAGGTTTATTTAAAATAAAAAAATTTAGGTGGGACACATACTTTGCAAGTTATAAAAATAGCATAAAAATAGACAAAACGTGTAGGTTACTGTAAAACTTAATAGTTTATTATGCACCGAGGGAATAAAGTAGGGTATTGGTTCCCTGCGTGTGAGTTGCGCCCGAGCGAAGCGATGGTGGCATACACACACGGCACATAACCTATTTTACTTCACGAGTGCAATATACAATTTTTTAGTACACCCTGGTGAAAAAAGAGGGTCTTTATCTCGATATCCGGGATAAAATACTGCTCGATTTACCTGAGAAAAAAGCGTCCGGCGCATACGCAGAGCGATTTTTCCTCGGGGGAATATAGCAGTACTTTATTCTCGGCTGACCGAGAATAAAGACGTCACTTT
>JAPYZA010007939.1:0-27984 GCA_030522685.1 Eupelmus azureus | reverse complement strand
GCGAGTCGTGTAGGTGTAGAAAGGGCATCAGCGGCGTCTGAGAGCCTAGAGCGCCTAGTCGAGCTCGTCTAGAAACCAGCGCTCGATCTCCGTTCTCCGATGCTCTGAGAGAATATATCGCCAAGCCGCGATCGCGCGCTCATATTGCGACGACGAGAGCGAATTTGCCCGAGCGACCGGATAAGAAAGTCGCGCTAGCGCGGGAAGATTATTACTCGCTGTGGAAAAAGATGACAAGAACGAAAAATTTCGATCGATTAAATATCTTTTTTTTTTTTTTTTTTTAGGTATTCATAAATTGATTTTTGCAACTTTCTTTTGCCTAATGTTTATAATACCTACTGCGAGATTATGAGTTTGCTTTAGAAACTTGCTAATTGGCGAGATTCTAGAAAAAAACGAAAAGCGTAAATATAAGTCGATTTAGAACTCGATTATTGCTTTGAATTTCTTTCGCGGCTTCTAAAAGAAAGTGTCATCTCGGCATTCTGCATTCTTAAAGAGAAATTTCGAGCGGCTGATAAGTAAAAAACACGTCGCGTAAATTTGACGTTTTCACTTAAAAAAAAAAAAAAAAAAATATATATCATTATTCGAGAGGTTCGGTTTGGCGCGTTCTGGCCTACCACCTTGTCGGCTAAACATTCTGACCTTATTTTTTTGCCGACTATACAGTTCCCGCGAAAAATACACGTTATTTATGTAGCTAGAACATTGCTTGTATGTGTTTTAAATCAACCTCTCGCGCTACTTTAACGAACTTGTTTTGACTTGTAGCAGCGAGTAAGTAGCGTGCGTTATTAGTTTGAAATATCGAAAAGCAGAAAAAGCAAATAGATTCGTAGAAAAGTATGTAGCCGCGTGGTGGCTGGCTGCTTCTTTAAAAGGGTTAAATGCCGTGCTAAATTGTTTGTAAAATTACGAGGGACGCGGTCTAAATTGTATACAATTATAAATCATATTTAATCTCATCAAAGCCGAGATTTCAAAAGAGCGTTTTGCCACAATAGGACAGCGAGCGCTGCTGCTGGAAAAACAGACCAATTCACTAGCGACGAGTTCCCCTTTAACAACTACCTCTTCAAGGCTGCGCTCTCTCGACGGACTAGCATACAAAGTAGGAGTACCTGGCAATACATTTTACAAATGTTATTATTTTCTGAACGCGCTAGCAATCAGCGAACAGTCGAAGAAAAAGAAAAAGAAAAAGAAAAAAGTAGAAAAAAATTGCAGCGTAATAATGTTATTTTTTCTCCATTATCAAAAAACGTGATTCACGCTCGGACGCGCGCCGAGAAGGAATCAGTCTAGAAATCACGTAGAACTGCATCAGGCTGACTGTGCGCATCTACCCTTTGCGGCTCTGACCTCGCGCGCCGCGGCGCATTGAGCAATTATTATCGTCATCATTTTCGTCCGTGAAAAGAGAAGCGCCACCGAGAAGATCGCAGTACCCAGATTCTGCTGAATATAATGAGGCCAAGGCACAGCGTGTATACGATATACTGCAACACGAACCACCTATACAAAATCAGACGAAATCTCGCCTCGAAAGGTAGACGCGCGACATCCACCCTATGGATAATAATTAACGAAGCGAACACCGCTAAAGAGAGTTTCGCTCATTCAGCCCCCATCTACTTTAGCATATTGTTATAAGTACTGGCTATTGATTTACCGTTATCGATCGCAAAAATAACAAAAGAATGTTGCCAAGCGTTTTCTTTACGTTGAAGCTTGGGCTTCTTTTGGTTAACATGCTTAACCTGATTCTGTATCCGTTTTAGAATAAACGACATTCTTGTTCTTTTGTAAAGTTTGTGTACGTGTATTTTAATAATTAGTATAAGATCATTACAATATCATTAATTACAGCCAGCATATATATCCGTCATGTTAAAAGTCAGTCAAAGGAGAGAGTAAAAAATTTGCTCAAGAGCCTACTCACCTGGCGGTGCGCTTTGGGGACTGAAGACCATCACCGTGTTGCCGATGGTCGTGGTGAAGTCGAGGAATCCATAGACCGTCTGGGTGATGAAATCATCAGCTGAAGTTGGAGCCGGGGCCGCCGGCACCACCGGCGGTTCGACCGCCGCCTCCACCGCCTTGGCGCCCGTATAGATCTGCGCCGAGCAGCTCGCCGCTAAAACATTTTTTCCATTGCCCGGTTATCAGCTCTGTTGGCTCAAATTTAACCGTTTTCTTTTTTTCTCGACTCTTTTCTACTACGCGCTTGAGGGAGAGAAATAAAAGGCGAGAGCGACAATAGCATAGATCGGCGCAGGGAATGCAACCTTAAGGATCGGTAAGAGTAAACTCGAGTCTTATCGCTTAGCTGACGTGTTCGCGCTCTCTTCGTGGCTGTATATATAGAAGGGCCCGCGGCTTAGTATGCGGGAGCCGGCACAGCGTGGGTCTGGTGCGTGCATACGCAATTTTCGCAGGCGCCCGAATCGAAACGTCGCGCGGCTCTCGTTAAATCTTATTGACCGATAAGTACCTAGGCCAGAACAAGCGCGCCAGCGCCTCATTACTCTCTTCTTATTTTCGAAACGCCGCGCACTTCAAAGCTTCTCCAGCCTTTGACTATAGAAAAACAAAAGAAAAGGCAGGCGCTCGTTTATCCCGCAGCGGCAGCCGGTATTGCGAAAGCTCCCTTGGCTGGGTGCGTCAGCCAGCGTCCTTGGTTGCGAATAATCGCCCATGGAAAATAGCCCCGCGCGTGAAAGGCGCGCATAGACTTCCTGTATCTGTGCGCGCGATTTTCTCGCGCGATTTTTCGAGCCCAAGTCTCTGCACGTGAGCCAGCCGGCACGTGCCTCGCGCGACTTTTCCCCTCTATATATATATACGCGTGCGCACGCGAGTGCACTGCCCCGCTGGAAAAATACTTTCGAGCGCACGCGCGAGAGACACGCGATCGGCATTTTCACCGACACACTTAAGCGAGAGCGGTGGAGCCGGTTTTTTTTTTTGCCTTTTTGCCTTTTTGGTTTTACTTTTCATCGGGTTGGAATAGAGGATAGGAGAGGATTTTTGAGGCGACCCAAGCTCGCATTACCATACGCGCGGCTGAAATTTCGCTTTCTAATTTGGCCACTATGCAATTCGCGGAGGCCGTTTCTATACGTTATTATTGTTACTCGAGCGGCCTGGCTCTAAAATATAATGGACTGTTAAGGTGCCATTGTGACGTCACGAGGACATTACGTTTCCAGAGCGATTATTATGTCATATTCCATTACGGCTCTTAAACGCTCCTAGCTGCGTATCCTTCGCATTTTAGAGCGTCGAACGAGATTATAAGAATAATTTTTTCTTCTCTCCCAAAGCGCCCAGACATCATTAATCATTCCCGTTTAAAACAATAGCGCAGCTTTTTGTATGTCAGTCGAATCATCCGACGACGCTGTTCCTCTAAAAAGAAGCATTGTAATGTCTTACCAAGGGCGAGGGCTGCGAGTAGAGCGGAAAACTTGGTTGTCATGCTGCTGCTGCTGCTGCTGCTTCTGGTGCTGCTGTTGCTATTGCCGGCCTCTCAGGCGAATGGCATTGTATACGATGCAGCTCAATCTCTCGAATCTGAAAGCATAAACAGATAAGCTACGCGTGCCTGAGTTTATAGTATAATGTGTACTTTGACGCTTAAATTTTATCGAAATAAGTATGTCGTTTCTAATCGACGAGCTAAACGAGTAGTATTATTATTAGCGCTAGATCGCGCAGGGCTAAGTAAATGTCGATTAATTTGGTGCCGGCGCGAGATATAAGCACGGCTTTTTTTTCTCAATCGAATCGTTAGAATGTTTAGATAAGAAGTGTCCAGCTACGTTTAATTGGAATTCTTATAACATAATTAAACGAAGTCTTTTCTAAGTATGAGCATAGGTAGTAACGTCTATTCCAATAGGTACGAGCAATTTTGTAACTCTGTCAATAGAGCAATAGACACAAGAGTATACGAGCTACACGCGTATCGAGCCTTGTTACTGCGAACACGGAGGAGTTAGTCAATACCTCCAGTATATTTGCGCAATCGAAGAAATGTTCGCAGGCGCGCGAGCGCTGCCTAAATAAACGAGACGATCGAATATTCAATGCTAAACGCTCTTTGCGATTCGCGAACTAGATCAGCTCTGTATATAGCTTGTGCTTTTGGAGAGCCGAATCTGAGATCGAGCGCGGGCATGGAAATATGGACTGCTAACCAAGAGAACGAGGAAATGGACTTTCTTCCAGCTCTTTGTTTGGAATCTACATGAAATTTGCCATTGGAAAACTGTTGGCGTTCGAAAGGGAAAGGACAAGAAGGACTTTCTTCAGCGCGCGAACGGGAGCAGCAGCCTTGGCGCTCAATATATAATGCCGTAGAATTGTAACATTATTTTATCACGACGCACTGCTCCCCTTAACGCTACCATGCGTTGCGCAAGCTCGCGCGAGCTGCCTGCTAATCGCGGTCATAGAGACAATGCTGCGACTCGAGAGAGAAAGAGACGCAGACGCATATATACTCAGAGGCGCGAGCTTGGAATCGGCAATTATCTTGCGCAGGACTGCAGCGCAGGGGATCAACCATCAACCTTCGGCAAAAGCAAAGTGCGCGCCTAGGTGAATGGCTGATTGTCGAGAGGAAGGAGACAATCAGATGTTTAGAGATGTACACATATACATACTATTATAGAGAGTAGGGGAGTAGCGCGATTTATGGCGGCGCTGGGCTTTTAGAGCGTGCTCCTTCATTTTCAACTTATGTGGCCTATGCGGCTAAATTAATGGCTGCATGCCTGGCTTATGCTCTACCCTCAGCATTTGTGTAACCGACTTACGCTGCGAACGTGGAAATATGAAAAGACGTTGAATAATTTATAGCCAACTTTTAAAAGAGTTACACTTTATTTTAAAAAATCGGTATGAAAAGGCTGAAAGTTGCATGCGCCGAATGGCCATAAAATTAAAATCTCGACGCGGAATCTCGTCCGATTTCGATCGGCCTAGACACAATCCGGAGCGCCCGGCATTCTTAGCAGACATTCCCCGGCGCGCCGCAATCTACGCACGTGAATTTTGCGCTCGCAAATTTAAGCGGCGGCCATGACAACATTAGTCGCACGTGCAAATTAATAAGACAGCCGTGCCCACACGCGCGTGTCCAGGCTAATATGGGACACTCGGCGTAATTGCACTGCAGGCAGAGAGCCACAAGAGCGTTTAATAATCCGGTTTTAATTCGGAGCGCCGCTCTGAGAGTTGAGCTAAACTGCCGACAATGCCTCGGTGCTTTTTCATAATTATTGTTTCGAGCGCTCGGTTGCTTGTGGCCCACGACGAAATTAAATCATGCGTGAAGGTATAACTGGCTTGACATACTATTTGGAAGCAGATAATGAGGTTTGTTGTTTTATTGGTACGAGTTTAACCAGCTGAGAATGGGAAACAAGCGTTGTATTGGTAATGTAAAGAATTCTTGGGCTATATTGAGGAGTTGGTTATATTTATGCCAACGCAAACTTAGTGAAACAAAGACAGCTAGCGAGCTGTAAGAATCGAATCAACAACAGAATCTAAAAGTTTCAACTTCCAAATAAGTTTTTAAGCTTGAGAAAATTTCAAGTATTTTCAATGGCTTCTGAGAAGTATAGTAGTAAAAAAGCGATCGTCGTTGAACTACTGACAATAAGGTACTCTCGCGTGTGAGAAAAAAAATTATGCAAAGTAGGTTGCGGTTGCCGCGGCTCTGGCAAAAAGTAGCCCCATTACGATCCTCCTCAAAGACAAGGCTCAACTACAAATGGAACAGCGCGGTCCGCTGCATGCACAGTTCCCGTGCGTGTAATGTCCACTAAAATCTTACTTTCAACCTATCCTCACGCTTTGCAACCTCAGCCTTCCTTATTCAATCTACTATATCCAAAAAAAGTTGACGCCTCCCGACAAAGTATCTCAAAGGCCTCGCCGAAAATAGAAACTTCTCTTTCTCTCAATACATCCAACACGCATCCAATCAGCCCGCGCGTGCGCCTCTCTGGAATTTAGATTTCCTTAGCTAAGGTAATCCGAGGCGCGAGCGAAAGTGAAAATGCAAAACGTGACCGACTGACTCCGACTCCTCTTCGTGTTCATAGCTTTCTCAGCGTCGCGGGGGATCCAGCCTGGCGCGAGCCTAGCGCGAGCCTAGCTAAGCGTGGAAATCGAATTAGTTCCTAGCTCTTCCGTAATTAGAGAGTCGAACGGGCTAGGAGCGAGCGAGCGAGCTTTGTTCGTCCCTGGGGCAAAGGGAAAGATGTAAGCTTGCTCGTATAGCTGCGTCGATTCATGTGGGAAGGAAGGAAGTTGGCATTGATTGTATCCTTTTTGAAAGTCGATAGTCGATGTTTCAGATAGCGGGAAAAATTATTATACAGGATATGCGCTTTATTGTCCAGGAAGAGAGAGAAAGATCGATGCGTTGAACCTAGAATCGATTAAGATCTATACAGCTGAACGGCTGAAAATGATTGCTATACATATCTGTATATACAAAAAAGAATCAACTAATACGAGGATATATTTCTGTTTTGAGAAGGGTTCCAGGCACGGTAAATTCAAAATTATTTATGATTTCGAAAACGACGATCATTTATGTAAATCATACCGATCTTTTAATTCCGTCTCCACTTAAGATTTCATTACGCTTAATAAAATCGAGTAATTCCAGCGATTCCGATTTTCGATATACCCATTTATACATGCACACGCTAAACTTTAACGCGCCTAGCAGTTATATTTATGGAATAGCGATTTGCAACGTGGATATAATGTATTTAAAGTTTCCAGTCTTACTGCCGAAGTATAGGGAGAGATAGCCAAGAAATCAGTTTTCCAGATATACGTATATTAAATCGCTGTGAAAAGCGCAAGTAGATAATGTCCGAGATTAGTAAGACGCCGAGCGAGCAAGCTCCCTTATATCACGGGCTTTAAAATTATGTCAATATCGACTTTTTTTTGCAATATATCGAAAGAAGGTTTGAGTTTAAAATTGGCTTCGAGCTTTTAACATTGACTGATTATAATTTTATAGCTGAAAACTTGTAGTAAACTTTTTAACGGCGCATTCTCGCGATAATTGCCGTATTTGCTCAACTTTCCTATCGAATTTTCTAAATTCACGTTCATTTATGCAACGTTCCACGCTAGCCTGTAATTCGCACCTTCAAGGCGTTATTCACGAGTAGCGTCGACGCGTGCGTGCGATCGACTTAATTTTCGATTTTACCGATTTCTCAAAATATGAATAGGCTTTTTTTAAAAATTGATAATTGCAGTTTGCTGAAAATTACTGGAATTTTTGTTGCTACTGAAAAAACGGATGAAGAAACGTGAAAATGACTAGATCATAGGCAAGCCTAATGCTATTGTTATTATCGCAAGATTCCAACTTCTGTCTTCCCTCAAGATTATCGATGCCCGTCGCTCTAGCCCTTAAAATCGTACGACTGCCGTAATTAGCGCAAACATAAGTGTTCGTGCCTATAATGTAGCAATCGCGAGGCAATTTTCGAAAGCGACGATTTCTATCGAGAGCACGCGCTTAGAATCCGCTCTCGGTATATAAAAGAATTGGCCAACGAGCAACGAGCTCGGGGCAACGAAACCGCGCGCGAAATTCGGCGCCTTCGCAAAAGCCAGCGACACGAGTCATAGCGCTATAACAATTCGAGCGAGCGAGAGAGATGCCTATATACATGGAGATATAGTGAGGCCGCTCTCTTACGCTCCAGACCGCCCGTCGTGACGCAAACCGGCCGCCCTGAAAAAGTGCGCCTGCGTCGTAAAAAACGCGCCAGACTCGCGCCGCAAGTCTAGCGCGAAAATCTGTGAGGCGCATCGCTCGGCTAGATTTGAAGCGAGCGCCCGATCCTCTCCTTTCACTCTCTTCCCTTATAGCTAGGCTCTCGTCGCTACACACAACAACAACAACAACAACAGCTCGCGGCTCTCACGAGCAGGCGCAGAGTTGTGCAAAAGCCTCGCGTAATGCCTCGATGCGGCCCCGCTCTCTACAATAATATAACGCGCCGGATATTTTTCGCGAAATATTCGCCAGCAGCTGTGGCGGAGGTTTACTTAATCGCGCCCGTGCTGTCAACTCTTTCGCGAGATACAAGCTTTCTTTTATAACAGTACGCGCCGTTAGAATTAATTACGAGATGAATATTTCAAAATACCGTACGGCTGCTCGCGCTCGTAAACAGACGCAGGCTGGATATTATAGCCATTAGTTTTTTCATTCTCCAGTATATCCCTTTACTTTTCGCTCTTTTCTCAATCGACGGCGCAGATTTTTCAATCGCCCATCTGGCTATATATAAATCCGTACGTTTAATAAGGAAAGAACATGTCGCGGCACGAAAACAATATAATCACGGCAAAGCTGCGTCTATATAATAAAAGAGCGCTGTATACGAGCCTTTCTGATAATTCGCTCGCGTGTAAAATAATGCCGGTGGGCGATAAAGCTCAGCTGGTCGGTCTTTGAAAAAGCCGCGGCGCGAGATGCGCGCGCGTATGCAAATATGCACGCTCGGCGAATACATTAAAACCGGTCATTGGCCGCTGAGCCCCGGGATATTCTTGACCATATAGCGAGCGTCAAGATCAGGGCCGCAGAAGCCTCCTCCGGCGAAATGTTTTCTCGCTGCCGCCAGTCTCTCTTTTTAGGCGGAATCTCGCTATGTAGCTATACTTTAATCGTGATCGTGATCGTGCGTGGACCTGCCGAGGGTGAGAATAACGGAATTTTGAGGAATTTCGCGGGATAACGTAATAAAGAGAGATTGTTAATGTTGTTATCAGATCACTGCTGTAATAATTCTTAGGCTTTTTGCGCGACGTTGAAAGGAGCGAATATTTTCGACAGGCTTTATATGCCACACCGCGGCACTGGCTCGTTAATGGCTTAGAATGTGGAAACGGACATTCTATTGGAATTTTAAATGTTTATTTATTGTTGCTGGGAAAAAAAATTGTTATTCATGAGTTAGAGGTAAAATTGACTATTGAATACCATCACGGGGACGGTAATATTTGTTGATGTGTCTAACGAGTTTTTATAGACGTTTTATTAGTAGGATGAAATTTTTTGTCGCGCTTATCTCACCTGCGAGTCATATATAATAAGCAGCTCGATGACGCTATTCAATTATGTGCTAATATATATGTTTAAAGACAGATATCGGTGTTTATTAAATCGCGAAAAAAGGTTGGTAAATTATGGGGTGTAAGATTAGAGTTCCGGAAAAGGTTGGATTTACATGCATGGAAACATGGCACGTACACGCCAAATTGTAAATCAGTTTTTTCAGCGAATGTCATGAAAGTGTAGCAGAACAAGAACGCCGGCTTGGAGGTAAATTCTGAAATTACTCCCTCGACTTATGTAACGTCGTAGCCTACATATAGAATAGCGCTTGTGTGAAAAAAGCCAGCCGCTAGTTAGGACGAGAGCCGTAACGTCGTAGCCTACATATAGAATAGCGCTTGTGTGAAAAAAGCCAGCCGCTAGTTAGGACGAGAGCCGTGCGCCAGAAATCGGCCAGAAGATACATGAGAGTGTGCCAACGTATCCCTAGCTCCGCATCAAGCTACATTCAATTCAATTTGCAGCCTAATCAGCATAGGATCAGAAACCTTGTATAGGCCGTTCGGCTGCTTTCTAGCTATAGCTGGTCGGCAGGCAGGCAGGCAGGCAGGCAGGCAGGCGAAACGAGAGAGCGGTCAATGCGGCGAGGCAGGCAGGCAGGCAGGCAGGCGAAACGAGAGAGCGGTCAATGCGGCGATCGGTAAACAATCGGCAGGTATGTAAGTACCTATATACAGCCAGAGAGACCGAGAGTAGCAGCAGGTTTGGGCGCGGTGATATATTCGCACGTGTGCGTGCCAGTTATACGCGCGTACCTCGCCTCTCGCGATTTCGGCCGCCCTTTCACTTTTCTAGCCGGGAAAACTCGCCGAGGCTCTAAGATACTCGCGCGTTTAACTATTATATATACGTAGGCTTGCACGCGCCTACCGAAAAAATCCAAGGATCGCCGCGGCTTATATGCGCAGGCGCGAGGGTAGGAATTAGCCGGCAAAGGATCATCGCTTTGCCGTGCGCGCGAGGCATCTTTATTGCGCGATTCATAGGGGATATTCGCGCAGAGTTTTAAGGATCCTTACTCCGTTACGGCTGGGATCGTAAATTCACAGACTTTATGCCTGCCGAATTCTTTTCCATTCAGCTTTCAAATTGGCCATTGCTTTTTTTCTCAGATAGTCAAAGTACTTTGTTGACGAAAATAAATTCTTTAAATGGAATTTTTCCTGCAATGCTTATCGCTTCGTTTGCTGCTTCTAATTAAAACTATTTGAGAAAAATAATCACGTGACAATTAAACGTGCTGCTGCGGTGATGTATGGTTAATAAACGTTGAAAGGCCAATATGTATATGAAGCGCATGCTTCACACTCGTAAATAAATTCTTGCACAAACTTTATACTAAAAAACTCCAACAACTAATAAGTTCAAAGCAAATAAAAAGAAAAAACTCGGTCCGCACTTGATCCTCCAAGCACAAGTCTTGCTGGGCAGCAAACTCGAAACAATATATCGCTTTTTCTCATCGACCGGCACAATTTTTCAATAAATCATGCCCATAAATCAGTCGGCGCCGGCCCGTAAAAAGCGATGCATTCTTTACTATCTCCGAGACTCAACTCCGAGCGCGTTATAATATATTTCTCCCGGCCGACAGTCTCCGCTCGTTCATCTCTCTCCCCTTGGACTCTCGCGAAAATCCCCTGCACCTATAGGTGTATGCATTCACACAGGCGTCTCGAAAAGCTAAAATGCACGCCGATTACGCTCCGCTAAGATAATGAGGCGTATCCAGTGCGCTTCGGCCGTCTAATCGTCCGAGAATAGAGCTTCTCGCGTGTCGAAACGATTCGCGCGCGAGATGATTGAAATTTTTTTTGCGCGCCTACACGCAGAGAGCCTTGAAAGCAAATCTAATTAGCGCGCTGGGGGCTCGTGTAACGCCATATAATTACATAGAGGTGAGGCTAACGTTCTCGAGAGCCTGTAATTTTTCGATTACGCCGGACAGGCTCGACTGTCAACGCGAGCGTGCGTTACGTTTCGCTGCGTAAGAGAGCCCGCTTATAAGCCCGCTGCCTTAATCGAGCTCTAATGAGTTAAGTATACCATCAGCGTACGAGGCTTAATGCTTTTGGTAGCTGCTAGTAGCAAAAGGAAAACAATGAAATTTGAAAATTCGACAAGGCGCTTACTGTCGCTTAATCTCGGGAAAATTTAGCAAAGTTCTGTAATTTATTGCTCCTCGAATTTTGAATGAGGCTAACGCTCGACGTATATATACACACATCATTAGGCAATATTTTCATATTTACGGCCGCGCAATAATTTAAACGATTGAGAAACTGTCGTCCGCACAAATTGATTATCTAATTTATCGTGGCGCGTAAAACGGCACTGCAGATCTGCGCTACCGTTACCTCTCTAAACGGACGCGCCAGCGTCATTATAGCAACATCCAGCTTCGCTCCGATCTCCGACATCTATATTCCCTCCGTAACAAATTATTTACCTATCCATCGCCGCGTACAAATTACACAGCTACACACACAAGTGAGTTGCTATATTATATCTCTCTGATTGAATCGAGCCTACGCCCGGCAAATGATTACCATCGAGGAATTAATCCTTCGCTGCTGCACATGCGCATCGTTTGCTTATGAACAATCCATACTCTGAGAATCCGCGCGAAAGACTTTTCCCAGGCACGTCGTCGATCAGCTGTCAACGTTGCGCCTCCGGCAGACGACGAACTTAGCACCGGCGTTGCCTGGATATTTCGATATTTCTTTATATGGCGATTCGAGCTCGTTGCAAGCTTGCGGCTTAGATGCCGCGGACCGGCAAAAAATATGGACATTCGGAGCTCGACTCGGACAATTTGTTGTGTGGAGGCGAGGAGAGCCAAATTAATGAGAGCGAGATGGATTGGCTAATGCCAGGGTATGTTGCGCGCGTCTTGCCGGGCTCGGACTGACACTACTTGGATGCAGATGTAGTTCCCTACTTGTCGCTTTTTGGCTTCATCAAGTTTTATTTTATATTCTTTTCTAGATTTTTTCATATGTCCATTACGCCTGCGTGCACTAATGTTTGCGCATTAAATTCAAATTCTGAAATCATCTTATTTCGTTGCGGCAAACGCAATTAAAGCTGACTGCATCCTTCAAGCGACAAATAGTTCTCACTTCCATATATACATAAATATCAAGTTTTTAAAGTAAGTTTTTACGCTGTCTTTGATAACTTTTTTTATAAATTATCCTTTTTATATTATAACCGCGAACCCTAAAAATATCATTAGATTTATGAAAGAAAAGGCTAAAAATGAATAAATTACATCGAGTTTTTTACTTGGAAAGCCAATGAACCTTAATCACTCGACGCACAATGAAAAGCACTTAATTTTCCGTGACAATGAAGAAAGTCAGTTGTCTCGCTCCTCCCAAGCCCACGAGTCCACGAGTCCACGAGACGATCCGGCGAGCGCGCAATGCAGCCCAGCTACTAAACAGCAGAGCGCACCGTTAGCCCATACACGTCAATCGCGCACGTAACGCCTAGTTAGACTGAACCGATCGGCTGTCGCATAGAGAGCCAATCCGTGAATCAGGTTCATGCGCTCCTTTATGAATGCGCACATCACACACGCGCATCGATTACGCATATTCAAGTCGACGATCCCATATTGCCGGCCCAAGCCCATCTTCAATCAGTTAGGTCACAGCAGCTCGCTATAAGTATATATATATATAGGTATATATTAACAGCCGTGAAAAAGGTAGCTCGATGTAAACAGCTTTTACACGGACGTGTTGTTTTTATGGGCGTCGAAAATAAAAATAGCCGCTCGCCAAGAGGTAAATAGCTTGGGCATTGGAGAAGAGCTCGTTTTGAGGATGATTAGGTGGAACGGAAGAGCGAGCCAAGCTCAAGGATGCGGACGGGCGCGGAAAGTGCGCCAAAGTTACGCTGTGATCGTTTTTTTATAGAGCTCGGATATTTCATATATGTATGTAATTATGGGGAAGAGGAAAGCGGCGGTTACAAGTCGATTAGATCTGTACATACTTCCGCGTGAGAATCATCATGTGTACGAGGATTATGGAAGGCTAGCTATTAATATCCAACAATGGACTAGCCTTTCCTTGCGAGAAAAAAATTCAATTATCCAGTCCTGACATCTTCAGAGTCGCATTTGCGTATATACCTACAAGTATAACTAGAAGCAGCTCGCGGCGGGCAATTAGCTTAAGTCAAAGAGCCCGCTGACAGATTTATTACTCTTTAATCCGAAGGAACAGCAATAAACCATGCGCTCACTGCAATGTTCGAGGAATTGAAAACTAAAGCAGATCCTCGAGCCGATGCTGAAAACCGCGGGGATATTTCAAAAGCCTTTGGAATAAGCAGCTAGCACGTCCGCAAGAGACTTTGACGCAAACCTCCGATCGCTGTACAAACAGCGAAAAGCATCGCGCACTAGCCGCACTCACCACAATCCCACATAGCTGCAAAGACAAAAGCATCCTCCTAATCTAGCCTCCAACTCTCCCGAGCGCGCGACACTCCGTTTGAAAAAGCAGCCACGGAACCTCTGCAACGGATCGCACCACAAAGAGGATTAACGTGGAAATTAAGAAACGGAGCGGGCGAAATGAAAAAAATCTTGGCGGATTCCCCGGCTGGATCTGCCGCTCGCTATTGCGGAATTGCGCGCGCGGTAAATTATTGCGGCAATTGTGCGCGCATTGAACGCTCGGCTGTGCCCCCACCCCGCCATCTCGTTATATCGCGCCTTTTCCCCAAGCACAGGCGCGCTTATTACACGAGCCGTTTGCGCAACGGATTTCGCTGGCTGGCTTGGGGGATACGGAGGAGATGAGCGAAGAAACCGAAAGCCGGGACGATAGTGAAATTGATAAACTTGACCTACTAAGGGGAGTGAACGAGCATAGAGCTCTCGTCTAAACACGGTCTCTCTCACTTCCGAAATGTCGATAAGCCGTCCTTTGAAATCCACCTTTCTCCGGCATCCCGGCGTGCGTTTGTTGGATTATATTATATACGGCGATACACGCAAGAGCCGAGCCGCGCGCGAGCAGTGAAAGCGCAGTTTTAATTCAGCCAAGCGAGCAGAGCCTTATAATTTTCCCCCCGGGCGCTACATTGGCGCGATATCGGCCGTGTCGTTAAACTCAATACCGGAGAGACTTGGAGGCTCGTTTCGGAACGAGGCGGCCGGTAAAAAATCTGCACGCCGCTCGGAAGCTGTCTTTTTTTTAGGATCACTCTGGTCGACGTGTTTACACACGATGATGTTTTGCTGCGCGCGGCAGGTTGCGAGCGCGTTGTTGCGTTTTATTCGAGTGAAGAGCTCGAGGCTTATGGAAGGTACGCCGCGGGAGGATTTTGCAGAGTGCGCCGCTTTCTTTTTAGATAGCGCTTGCTGTGTGTCGCTGAGCTCCTTTTTCAGAATTTCTAAGCGACGTAACGAACTCTTGAATCGTAATTACAAATCAATCACTGGCTTTGAAACAAAGTTGTGAAATTCATAATTGAATTTAGCTCTCGAGGAAATTAGAAGCCTAATAGAGTAGCCGTCGCCGGTCTATTATACGGCTGCAAAGAGAAATTGCACTGCGGTAACAAATTGTCAATGGAAATATTTCTCAGCCTATCATTACGATTCTTTCAATTATTGCCAATATAAGAAAGGCAAGAAAGTTGAGGCTCCCCTCATCCATTTTTGTAGCCCGAAAAATTTCCCTTTATAATACAAGCTCGCGCGCAAAAAGTCTGCAGCACTTGAAACAAAATGCCGAAACAGCAATAGCCGCAAATTTCTAAACTACTTTCACAGAAAGCTACCACGATGAACTCATTAGAGCTCCGAAGGAACCGCTTGCACGCCCCCAAAAATCCAAAGCCAACTGTACAAACAAAGATCTTAAGAAGCTAGCCATCCCGTCGCTTCCGCGGTATTGAGGCTCGGATGCCCGTTGCTGCACTCGTAACGTGAAAACGTAATCGGCCTGCTCACGATTCAGCGGCTTTATACGCGTGCTACCTGCACTCGCTTACGTGCGCAGGCCTGCCTATAGAGAGAGAGAGAGAGAGAAAAAGCTGCTCTGCGCGGCTGTATACTGCAGAGAGGCGCGAGGGGGGAAAACACTTTCACCGCTCGCGCGCGGCCACGGCGACGCCGCAGAGAAAGAGAGAGAAGTTATATCTGCGCGCGCGAATCTTCCGATATGAGAGCGCCGCGAGGCTGCTTAAGGGAGCGTGAATGCCTTGTCGGAAGCTTATTAGCTCTACCGTCTGCCGAGATTGCAGCTCGCGGCTGGATGTGGCACGACGCTTTTCAGTGCTGCTCTATAGGATGTGCGCTTGCTTTTTAAGCGAACAAGTGCTTACATAGACTTTCGCTTTTTCGTTTGAGCGCTGCACTACTACAAGATGCCCGCTCTCGGACAGATCTCGTGTTCTTCGATTTTTCGAAAGTGCCAAACGATCGCTTGAAATCCTTAAATTGCAGTCTCATAAGCGCTGGAAATCTCGCGAATATAGTAGAGCTGCATTTTCTCATTGTCGTTTCTCGTAGGCGTTCGAGACTAGATCCCGAAGCGAGTTGCGACTACAATCGCCGCCCACGCTCCGCATCTGCAGACAAGCCGTGTGTCATACATATGCGCTCGGATGCAAAAGCAAATATAAGCTAGGTATACGCAATCGATGAAGCGCGAAGCTTAGCGTTCTCGTCCTATTCTAGATAATGTAGGTCTCTCTCTCTCATTGCGGCTCGCAAATCTGTGTCAAGCTCCGCGTATATACTCGCGAGAAAGTCAGGACAGGTGGACGCAGGCAAATCTACGCAATGCAGCGGCTACAATAATGTGCATTTTCTAAAAAGCCGCCGTGAAATTGGAAGCCAGCCGCGCAGAGCCACTGCAGCAAGAGAGAACGGAGAGCAATGGTAAAACGCACGTGTTTGTGCTCATATACGAAAAGTCATTATTCTATGCTCCGTTGGGAAAGTCATTAGCTACGTGGGCGCGCGATCACCGAACCTTCCCAAAGTCCTTTCGCACATAATATAGGCGCATAAAGCCGCACGAGTAAGCCTCTGTTCACAAAGCTGCGGCAAGCTTTGTGAAAAGAGGCCGCTTCGTCATAATAAACAAACTAGCGTCGAGCAGGATAAAAAGGGAGAGTCTCTGGCGCACTTTTGTCCGGCTCGCGCAAAAAGCAAAGATTGGAAAGCGGCCCGTGCAGCGATCGAGCGGGGACGTATATACTGCACTATCCGGAAGCAGATCCAATCGAGCAAGATGGGATCCCCTTCGACGGAGCATTACGCGCTACGAGGAAGTGAGCGCAGAGGGGCCTTTCGATCGTTCGCGGTTTTCCGGAAAACGGCACCTGGATTTATAAGCGCGCGCGCGCGCACCGAGTCGAAGAAACGAGCGCACTTAATGCCGATTTTCTGTAAGAGGCCTGCTCGTTAAAACGGCGCACATTGAAAAAGTAAGCGATAAGCATTTGCAATAAAGAAAGGATAGCGTTTTGCTTTGCCGACGATTCCGGTAGCCGTGCTCAAAGTAGTTTCACGGAATCGTCAGGCGCCACTGAGCGCGAGAGAGCCGATAGATCGATCAGTTGGCACTCGCGCGCGTTTATCACTCAAATATTCTACTCGGCAGCTGACACACAGCCTGGAGTTTCGCGCCTGGCGCAATGATTCACCGCGCGGCTGCAATTCGCCGTACGCCCGCAGACTCGATTCATCCATCAGGAGCTTTCGCAAGGATTAATTGAACACACGCGGTGCGCGCACTCGTATCGCAACTCTCATTACCTCATCTCGGATAAATTATTCGAGGCTAAAACCATCCACGAGCCTAGCTTTCGCCTGTCTTTTTAAAATCGCGTAAACAAAATTAAAAGCAAAAATATAGTAAAGAGCGATAATAAGAGAGCTGCAGTTTGAATAAAAACTTACCGTTGGCGCTTGGCTCGCGGGGGGGCACACAAGTCTCGATCTCGATGCAGAGTCTCGATCCGTTAGAGCGTGGAGAGTGTAGCGACGAGGCACATTACTCGATCGGCCGCCTCGGAGTGACTGGACTCGGGGCCCGGGGCCCGCTCGCTCCTGCTTCTCTCAACGCATTCGCGCCGACACGCGCGCAGCTCGCGGCTTTCACTTATGCGCCACAGCTATAAGCTGCTACGCTCGCGGGCCCCACACGACACGGCTCTCTTAAGCCTTAGCTCCCCCTCGCTCTCGACGGCGCCGAGGAATTTTCCTCATCTCCTCATCTATACCTATATACTTAATGCTCTTTCTTCGCTTCATTCACTATATTGCTTTCGATTATTTTCTTTTCCTTATTTTCTTTTCTTTTTTTTTTGTATATATAGGTACAAGAAAGACTGGGAATCGTGTGTGATAAGAGGATGCTAAAGGATGAGGTAGTTGGAGCGGGGGACTGACCTGAATTTTATGCATCTGAAGCTTGAATGGTCTGAGAGTACGATATCATTTGCGAAAGGGAATACTGTTCGAGATGTCATTTCTTTCGGATCTGCATCATCGCAACTTACTAAATTGTTTCAAATAATATATTATTCTTTCAAAGTACAGAGCAAATTGATAACACATGAAAATCAAATGTTGATAATACCTACTTTAACCTTAAAATACAAACATTGATAACAACAAATATTTTACTACTTCTAAAAAACAGTTATTTTTCTTTTGTATTCATATTTTTCACAAATTTTAAAAAGTCCATAAATTTCATATTATTTATGGAGGATGATTTCACTACACATCGACAAATTGAGCAAACATAAAAAAATAAATAGTCGCATGTCAATATATACATATAAATTCTTAACACTAGTGAATTTTTCTACTTAGAAAAAAGCAATTAAGCACCTACATACTATTTTTTTTTTAACACAGCGATAAATTAAGCTTATTAGACAGACAACGCCATTTTATTATTACGCATCCTTCTTTAAAACCTTCGATCTAACGACGCTTAATGCAAAGAAACGTCAATTTTTGCAGTTCAATTATCCAAACGCGACAATTAACATTTTTTACATTCATTAAGAGATTTTAAAGATTAGGAGATCCAAATACTTGCTTGAAAATTGATATATTCTTTATGGTCTAATGAGGTTCACTGGCTTTTAATGAACTCTAAGAAAAAATACCAGGCTTTCACCAGCGAATAGTGAAAATTGCCGAGAGTGTTGAGACCTTTATATGCCTTATTACATTGTGGCGTAAGATCAATTAGTCGTTTAGTTCACACTAAACATAAAAATTTTGTCTTCCAAAATAACGGTTTTTGATTTTTTTTAGTGAACCTATTGTTTGGTCTTATAATTCAATTATAAAAAGAGCGTGAATCCTTTCCCTCAGAATTTAGCGTTAGGTTTCGTGTATTTTTATGTCGACAAGATCGAATATGATAATTTTGGGTGGTTTTTATATAATAATTCAAATTAATATTCAAGATGAAAGTAAGAGAAAAAAAACATTGAAAACTTAAAAAATCTTTTAAAAAACTAGAAATTTCTAAACATCTTTTAAACTAAATATCTAAGTTAATTTGTGTATACTGTTTACGATTAGAAAATATAAAAGAATTCGTATTCACCTGTAAAAAATATGTTCATTGTTAATTGTAAATTAGTTATAATTATTTAATCAATGAAATTTTCCGGCCGCGAGGATGATCATCGCGCACGAGAACCGACGAAGCCAAAGTTCAAAGCCCATAATATAACGAGCTATATTATACAATAAAGAGAAAAAGATCAAAATTTGAAGAATTTGCGGCCGGAAAACTAGAGCCATTTATTTTCCGACCGGAGTCCGGAAAACGCCTTTTCCAGTCGCACAAAGATCTCAAAAATTTGTATATATACTACAAAATATATTTCTATTATCATTTTTTGAAAAATTGCATCTTCAAAATTTCTTCAGTATAGTAATGGAGAAAAGACAGTAGATCAAAAATCGTCATTTTTCAAAAATTTCAAACAAATTGACGCCTTTTTACTCTCTTAATGATTGGACTTGAAAAACTTATTTTTTCGTTTTTTGGTTTTTTACCCAGAAACAGAATCAGGAATGGATTGGAATTTAATATACAGATCATAGATATTTACAATATCATAATTTTTTCAAAGTAGTTGACTTTTTATTATCTTAGTTGCGTTCGTGTCATTCTAGTTATTCTAATATTGAAGTCGTTTAGTAATGTTTTTATTTATAAAATCTAAAGGATAATTGTTTTTAATAAAAAAATTCTTAATAAATAAAAATTTTTATTATGAAATCGATAGCATGTAAACTATGCTTCTTTATAACGTGCGTGGCTATTGCCAGTTACATAAATGCGAGCCCTAAAATAAAAGCATAGTAGTGAATGGAGAACTTGCTCGCATATGTTCAAAGCGAAGTGGGATGAATGATGATTTGTTTGAAATAGTTACAGTAACGAAAGGATATTCATAATAAATTATAAGTAAATAAAATTGTCTATTTATTATTATTATAAATATTTAAAATTTGTTTTAAAATTAAAAATAAAATAAATTATATTAAATTCAAAAACATTATTCTTTGAATGTATAAAACAATGTCAAAAATTAAAATCTAACAAAATCTTTTATAAGTATTCTATACATCAATACTAAAATTCAAATTTCAAATATACTGTATTCTCTAAAATTTAAGGTGTGAATTTACACCATAAGACCGCAAAATTTGATTTTACGGACTAATATCAGACAATAACATAATATTTTCGGGACACGATTATCCATATAGAATTTTTATCTCATTTAACGCATTTTATGAATATGCGATGAAAAAAAACTTAATTTATATTGTTATTTAAAATATAAATATATAGCACTCACACTTTTTTTTAATAATAATAGTAAATTATGCATTTTTTTTTTAATAATAATAGTAAATTATGCATTAAGCGAGTAAAGTCGCATATTATATCCGAGGGTGCTTTGCTGACTGAGAGAATTAGCGACTAAGCGCGAGCATATTATAAGTAGTTACGGTGGAAATAACATTACAAATTAATGTGAGTACCGTCGTATCTGCGAAAATCTATATTAATCCCTGAATTGATTGCAAGGAGCGTAACTTTTGGGACTTCTAAATTAAAAAATAAACTCTCTATCTTTTTTCAATAATCTCCGGTCCTATACCTATATTTGAAATCAAGAAGAATTGAAGCCTTTATACTTAGGCTCGACACTGATCGTTTAGAATAAGGGCAATAATCAAATTTAGGGGATAGATATACCTATATAGGTAGCGTCGCTCGATCTGACAAGTACCGATAAAAAAGATATCTTTCCGATGTTAGGAATCTACATTATCAACTGTATAATATATATAATATATAATAAGAGCTGAAGGTAAAACACGTGTAAAGTTTCCTAGAATGCTGTGAACTTATTTTGTAAATTTATTTAATCACTACCTTTTAAAATTAATGTATCTACAGCTTTTTTATCTTAAATAGATTGGCTGATTTTTAAACATATTTAGTTTATTTTGGCTTGTGCGTATGAGTATACAGTTTTAAGTTTAAACTTATGTTTATAACCTCTGTAGAAAGTGCCTATCATGTTTATAATTATTTTGTGATAACAAATTTTATTAAGTCTTGAATCAGTCAATAACGATGGAAGAGAAAAGCAACAAGTCTGACAGAAAATGCTTGCGAAAGCAGAAACGTGCCCAACATAGGCTTGCAAGGGATATGAAAATCGAATTTTCGGAAGAGCCAACACAAGTAAACAAATATCATTCAACGATAAAAGTTTTATTTTATTTTAACGAATTAATAATTTTTTATGTTTTTCTAGTATCTTGCCATCTGCAATGCTGGCTTAGTTACTGGACTTAAAAGAGAAATAATGGAACAGTTCATAAAAGACATAGTTTTTAATTTTCATGTAATAATGCCTCCAGGAAAATCATATTGCTTTGTTGATTTTTATTCTATTGATAATTCAAAAGTTTTTTATAATAAAGTTCATGGATGTCTGAAAGTACCTGACCAGAATACTGTTTTTTATTTATTGTATATAAAATCAAGTAAGTAATTTGAAAGATTTGATAAATGCTTTAGATTTATTTGATTAAAGTAAAATAAAAAGTGATAAACTTTTCTAGTTCCTTCTGTTGATGAAACATTAGGCAGTGATTGGCCTCCTGGATTACAATTATTGACAGATTTTGTAACTTTAGAAGAAGAGGCAGCATTATTGCAAAGCATTAATTGGGACGAAGAAGAAGGTAAAAACTACTTTCTGTCAATCCCAAAAATATTATTGTTATTAAATTAAAAATGTTAAATTTACAGAGAATACAGAAGAAGAATTAAAGCATCGAAAGGTGAAACATTTTGGTTATAAATTTAGGTATGACAATAATCTAGTTGATGTTGATGATCCTATATCACCTATACCAAAAAATTATGAATTTTTACAAAATTTATTTGAAAAGCATCAATGTGCTGATTACAAGTATGATCAAATTACTATAAATAGGTATTTACCTGGACAAGGTATTTTCCTTTACAATTTCTTTATTTCTTTACAAATCCCTTATACAATTTTTTTCTTTTACTAATTTTAGTATTTTAAAGGAATACCACCTCACATAGATACCCACAGTGTATTTGAGGATCCAATATTATCTCTTTCTCTTGGTTCAGCTTGTATAATGGATTTTAAAAGAGAAGATAAACGAGTTGCACTTGACTTACCTGCAAGATCACTGCTAGTCATGAGAGGTGAAGCTCGTTATGCATGGAGTCATGGAATTTGCCCTCGACGTAATGACAATATAGAAACAAACAATGGCTTCTCCACTCGCCCACGTGGTACTAGAGTTTCATTTACATTTAGAAAAATTCATAGAGGTGATTGTACTTGTAGATTCAGCGAATACTGTGATAGTAAAAGGATAACTGCAATCAATGATTCTGTAGCATCAAAACTTGAAAATTCTTATGTGCATGACGTAAGTTTTGGTATTGAATTTAGTTTCATTAAATTAAATTTAACATATTTTGTGCATTTTTATTATAATTGAGCCAAATTAAATAATTAATTTATTGTTTAAAATAGGTTTATGAAAAAATATCAAGTCATTTTAGTGAAACTAGACATAAGCCATGGCCAAATGTGGCCAAGTTTATTGAAAGTATAGAGCCTGGTGGCCTTTTACTAGATGTTGGTTGTGGTAATGGAAAATATCTTTATGAACAGTCAAACATTTTTAAAGTAAACTTTCCATTTATTAGATTATAACTCTTGTACTTTATAATAATTTACAAAAAATTCATATATTCTCTTTTTAGATAGGCTGTGATCGTAGTACAGGTCTTGCTGAAATATGCCGAAGTAAAGGTTTTCAAATTATTCTGGCCGATTGTCTCAAACTTCCTTACAAAACAAATATTTTGGATGCAGTTATATGCATAGCAGTCATTCATCATTTGTCAACCAACGAAAGAAGAAAAGAAGCTATTTTTGAGATCATGAGAATTCTTAGAGTGGGTGGTAAAGCACTTATTTACGTATGGGCTAAAGAACAAAATAAGGATTCTGAAAAATCAACTTATTTAAAATTTAATACAGATAAAAATAAAAAAGATGAAACAAAGAATGTTCACAAAACACAAGTCCGTACATTGGAAAATAACGTAACGCTTCCTATCCACGAGAACCGAACAGAATTCACTCATAGTGATATGCTTGTTCCTTGGAAACGGAAAGGTGGTGGAAATTTTTTGAGATTTTATCACGTTTTCGAAGAAGGCGAAATAGAAAAGTTATGTTCCGAAATACCGTCGACAGAAGTGAAAAATGTTTATTATGACCAAGGAAACTGGTGTATTGTGTTGCAGAAACTATGAAAAGACTGCGAAAAACGAAAACTATATTTTATAAAATTTTGTATGAAATGATTTTATATCTAAAATTATTTTAAAATAAAAAATGTATATATGTATATACACCAATATGAAAACAAATCGGCATATTTTTTGAAAAGTTTATTTAATCCCTAAGAGATATACAAAACAAACGTTTTCTTTGTAACTAAGATATTTCCTAAAGTAACACAGGAAATTTTTTGTCATGAGTGATTTTTTTTTTTTTAATATTTGTTTTATTAATTATCACCATCAATGTATCTGCTTTTCAGTATCAGTACAATTCATTTTTAACCAGCTATATCGTTTAAAATTATGCACATCTGCAAATCAGTATTAAAATATTACAATTTTATATTTTACAGTATTAGTCCTCTAGCTCCCTCCCTAAAAAACAGGTTTTCGTTTTCTTTTTCACTTTTGTCCTCATCTTACTCATTGTTCTTGCACTTTGTCATATTACTATAATAATCGTACAGTCGTGTTTTCATGACAATATATATGTGGGGGAGACGAAGAGCTTAATGCTGAAAGTGGTTGATGAGTCAAAATGAGACTTTTCTCTTCGTTATTACGTTACGTTTTTTTTTTTTTGTAATACAAGTCAGTCTGATTATAAAGAAGCAGCAACACGCTTCCTGCATATTTTTTCTCACATATAATTATCATAATCATCATCCTGGCAATAAAATCTTGAAGTAATATTGAGCTTGCAGCTCATCAGTGTCTTACATAGTTTGCTCTAATCGATGACGATTAGGTAATCTGTACATACTAAGACCTAGGAATGTTAACATTACAAGAAACCACAATAATTTATTATAATACAGCCTGCTGTACACCAGAATGATTTTCATGTAAGGCAGTGCGAAATATCGACACACCACCTTTTGCCGCTTTTCTTGTCCGACGAAAAACGAACAATATATCATGTGTTGTTAAATTTTGAAAAAATATTTATAGAAGCTTGTCATTTTTAAGAAATACCATTTTTATTGACAAAATGAATGTTTGTAAGAAGGGGATATAACGATGGTAAGGGGCAGGGACCGATCTTTTTGTTCAAAACCAAATATATATATATATAAATCGTAATACACAAAGAAAACTACAATTGTCAGTAGAATCAAAATTTTAAAAATAAGAAATCAAAAAGTTATGATTATTCTTAAGAATTCGTAGATAAAAAAAACGAGTGTACTATTTGCGTTACAATATGACTGATAAAACAGGCTTAAGCACTCTCTATAATCCCCGTTCCAACGATAAACAGCATATTACAATCGAGAGGAGTGGAATAACAATGATTTACGTTGTACGCACAACAGCCACCCTACTTTTTTCACTTTTTCCCTTTCCCTCGTTTCCTCACATCTGTGCAATACATTAATTAATAAGGATTCTTGTGCTCTTCGGCCGTGGAGCAAAAATTTCGAAAAAATTTGCTTAGTTTTTTTCTTTTGATTTAAGAAAGCTGCCATTCGGCTTTCTTTCGCTCGTTAAACCACTCGCTAATTAAACATTATGCTCAATCACGCGCGTTGCAGTCCTAGCAAAGAGTATCATATAACTCGAGATCGCATTGTAACGTACGCGATTGAGATCATCATCATCATCATCATAACATCGATATAAATTACACAGGTACAGCGAGGTGCAGCATATCGGCACACTCCTCATTTAGAATCGCAAATAAAATAAAATAGAAAAAAAGTAAAGCCACCATCTCCCCACCTGCGCGATTCATTCAGCCGATCCGAGCATGAGAATTAATTAAAGAATAAGAAGTATAACTGTACAAAAATCGAGTAATTACAAAAAACTGTTTAATTATAATCTTATCAATCGCATACTACGCTGGCACCGAATGAACTGAACTGATAACGTTCCGCGAGCATCCCCTCTGAAGGTGGAAACGCTCCTTCGATTAATACAATTAATTGTCCTTTCCATATCTTTATTCTTTTTTTAATATTCATTAATAACTAAATCAAATGTTTTTATCTTTTTTTGCCGCTTTTTAACATAGAGTGGAGACAAAGTCAGCGATAATTGAGCCCCTGCGCCTTCCACCCCGTAAGACAGAAAAGTGGGCACCATCTTTCTCTCTTCATTTTTTCCTTTCTTTCTTTCTATCCTATGCCACTTTACATGTTACTATCAATATGTTAAAATACAAATGTCACTCATACAGTCTCCTCTCGCATAAATCTCACTCACACATACAATTTTCTTTTAAAATAATTATTATAATCGCGGTTTTTTTCTTTAATTATTATTGTGAACAGTCGGGGGACTGGTGGTTAGTTATTTGTTCTCCTAGTGGTGTAAGTACTCTCACGCTAAGGTTCATGGTATGTACAGTAGGTGAGGTATGCATCGGGATCAAGGACACGGGGTGATAGATGAGATTTTTGACGTGCGTCCGCTATCTGTTACTCTCCTTGCTATTCGTCTTCCTCTTCCCATTCTTCCTCGCTTGCGTCCTTCTTGGCCACTGCGGGTGCTACAACTCCAGGTCCGTCCTTTATCTTCTTTTTGTACGCAGTCATTTCCTGCAACAGACGAATGAAAACACATAGTTGAGTATATTGTATTATTGTTGGCTAAGCTTTCTTTGCATATGATTTGTATTATCACGACCGATTATGATACTCACTCTTTCATATCGAGCCTTGTCCTTTTCAGCCATAGCCTCGTATTTGCCTTTTAGTTCGGGGCCAGCATCGGACCATCTCTTGCCGAGCTCTTTAGCAATGTCACCTACGCCGTACTCGGGATTCAGCATCTTGACCTTACCGCGCTCGTCATTGCAGAACCAGAAGAATGCCGACCTGAAGAAAACATACAAATATGTATTCCTATTTTGCTCAATTTTGATTTTGAAATTTCTTTTTCGAATAAAATTAATTTCTTATTTATTCTCGTAATATTTAATACGAAAATCGAGTATAATATAGTATAATTGTAACAGCTTGGTGTGTTTGAAATGTTCCAGTAATAAAAGATTGCTCAGTGATAATTAGACTTTCAGCTCTAGAATAAAAATATTCATGTTTCTTGTTTTGCTTCTAATTACCAGTAGCTTTTGTTTTATTCATGCATGTATAAGTTATTCTTTGAATTTTTATCTCTAGGCTATTAAAAGCTAATTTAGCCATTACTTTGTTTTGGTCAATATGAATTCAACTCTATTTTAGAAGAAGACTTGTAAAGCTTCGAAAAATATTGCAAAAACATGGAAGTTTATTATGCAGTAGTGAGAGGTAGGAGAGATGTATACTTACAGGGACCTCTTGGGCGCATTGGGATCTTTGATGTGCTTGCGCTTCTTGCCTCGTCCCGTCACCTTCTCACCCTTGGGCGGTATGTAGCTCTGCATCTCGGTATCGTATCTCTTCTTGTCCTTCTCGGCCATCTCGTGGAAACGCTTCTTCTCCTTGTCGCTCATAGTCTGTAAACAGGCCAAGACGAGAGCAAGGCACACAAAAGGAACATTTGTTCGCATTACAATAACCAAAGTCGAAACCATCGGATTCACACCCTCGTTTTTATCAAGGATGCTAGTACGACTCGATCATGTATGAAGAAAAAGTGATAATGGGAACATTTCGTAATCGAACGATGGAAAAAAAAAATAATAATAAATAAATAAATAAATGAAAAAAAAACGGAAAAAATTACGTATGCAATGAGGGTGGAGGAGGGGCGGAGAGAGCCAGGATATGCCAGAGAGCGCAGAGCGGGGGCGGGGAGGTTAAAACACAAAGTCTCGCGTATTGATCGTGCACAGAGGAGTGCAAGGGGAGGGAGAGTCGAAAGGACTCTCTCTCTCTCTCACTCCCCCATTTTCACCAGGATATCAATTTTCATCGCCGGGGTGGGCGCGCGCTCGCGGAAAGCCAAACGAAGGATCGCGGGGCGCTACTTTCATCTCCCGGCCCGGCCCGGGCAGGCCCCCCCCCCCCCCCCAGCCTTCGAAATTCTTCTGGAGCCAGCCCCAGCTATAGCACTGCACGCTTATATCGTGCATCGAGTCGTGCGATGGCTTGAAAAAGGAGAAAGGAGCGCGCTTGGAGAAAATCTAATCTAATGAAGCCAAAATAAAAGGGTACACGGATCTAGGCGAGAGGCTAATGGAGGCAAACAGTACTCACCTGCCCTCGGAAAGAGCGAGTGCGAAGCTAGCGGGATCGCGACTGAGCAGAGTCGGCTGCTGCTACTGCTGCGGCGCTGCGCTTTCTCTCTCTTTCCGCGTATATATGCATCCCTCATGCTCACGCACACGCTCACGCACGTGCACGAGATACAGAGAAAGAGAGAGAGAGAGAGCAAGCGAGCTTACGGCATAGAGGATAGGCCGGGAAGCTAAGGACGAGCAAGTGGCTTTTAAGTGGCAGCCTGTGCTGTGCGCGTAAGGCGACGACGCTATCGCACAGGCGAGAGCGACAACGAGAGGGAGAGGGAGAGGAAGAGTAAGAGAGAGAGAGAGAACGAGAGGAGCGAGAAAGAAGAGAGGACGAAAGGGGGAAGCGTTCCGGTCGAAGGGCGAAGCCGCCAGCGCGAGAGCAAGAGGGGAAGAACGCAGGGGTTGGTCGATAGCGGCAGCAGCACCGTTGCCCCAAACCTAACCCACTTTTTTTTCATCTCCTCTCTCTTCCACCCCTCTTCTTGCTCTCTCTCTCTCTCTCTCTTTCTCTCATGGTATCCCTTCTGGGTGAGAGAGAAAATTCTCCTATGCTTCTTATATTTTTCAGGCCGCGTGCAGCGAGCGAGGAAGACGACGTCGAAAACGAGAGAGACAGAGCAGCCCCGAAAAATTGCGCCCGAGGAAAATTACGCTGGGCCGCCGAAGGGAGAAGGGGTCGG
>JAPYZA010007934.1:0-23463 GCA_030522685.1 Eupelmus azureus | reverse complement strand
AAACTAGGGGGAATAAAATTTTTGCGGGAATAAAATCAACTTTTACTCCCGCTGGAGAGGTCCATAAACTGAAATTTTTAGGTGGTTAGGGTGAAAAAAGTATTTAAAATATTTATTTCCAAATACTGTGTGCCCATCCCTGCCTAAACTGCTTGTTATTATTATAAAACTGATGTCTACTTTCTTGACCATAATTATTTATTTATGTTACCAGAAATAAAGTAAAACTTTATAGTACTGTAGGAAAATAACTTGAACTCAAACTTTAGCTTCTTAGAAAATATTAATTTTATGGGAAACAATCAAAGATAGCATAGAAAAATGTTTAAAAATGTATCTTTATATTTTTTTATATATTTAATGATCATCATGAAGATATTTAATATCTTTTTTCACGCTAACTTTAATTACTCATAGCATCCTAAGAAATTAATATTTATCAGCAAACAAAAGCTTGAATTGAAGTTTCCATCCTCTAGTTTTATCATCTTTGTCTCTATTTTCTGTAATATAAATATTTGCACTGTTACAAAACAATAAGAGACATTATTATTTAATAACGTCGTGGTATATAATTTTTTTTTGCTTAACAGACGTACGAAATTACTTATAAAGTAATATACTAAAAAATTTATTTGATCAACTGTTTATTGAAAAAAATTAAATTAAAAAAAAAATTATAACGGTTTAAAATAATTAAATAATTTCTAATAGGAATTATAACTTAATAGAACTTAACAAATCAAAATTCTCAGAGAGCTATTAGTTTGATTGATCTATTAAGTTTCATTGATGTATTATATAGATTATTACAGTTTCTCTTTAACTACCTCACCAACTTCGATAAAGGATTTAATGATCGTTTTATTTTTTGATGTCATGACAAATACTTAGGAATAAAACAATAATAAAGACAATTAACAGATACAAAGATTATACAGCAATTCGAAACCTTAAATCTTTTCTCTATTAAAAAAAAAAATCTTTTGACAAATATACTGACTTAACTCAACGCGGACCCTAAAAGAACCTCACACACCCGGCAAAATGAAATTTAAAACACCGCCGAAAAATCCCAGGATCAACACGCGTCGGGCGAGAAGAAAGCCAAAATCGGCATTGTAACTGCCGGGCAGTAGAGCGCCGCTGGCAGCGGTAGTTTCATCGCCGCGCACACGTGTTGCCCTGAACGCGCGTAATGGTCGCAATTACCATATACGCGCCGCTGGTACTGCGCTGCCATTTCCCCGCGCGCGGAGCCTGACGAAATCCACGGCCCGGATGAACCGGGCGCCAATCCCTCCCAATATGCGTATATGTACGACAGTACAGAGAGAGAGAGAGAGAGAGAGAGAGAGAGAGAGAGAGAGAGAGAGAGAGAGACGCTAGGCTCTCCTCTCTTTCTCTCTCTCACACACTGCGGTTGGATAGTTTGTCGTCGCGCGTGGCCGTTAAACCGAGGCCTGCAGTGCGAGCCTGTGCAATGTATTTCGGACGGAGCGCATAAATCTGCGCCTCTTTTGCCGCACTGGTGGGGGTGTAGTGGGCAAAGAATAAACGGTTACGACGAGAGCGAGCGTGACCACAGGTGAGGTTTTTGCTAGAGGTGGAAGGAGAGGGGGGGGGGATTATAAATTAGAGACAATTATAAGGCTGAAACGCGGATGACGCTATGGGATTGGGGTTTCGGGTTGATTGACGGGAAATTGGCTTTTCTCGCGCACGCGCGAATATACGGTGGTTATTATGCAGATGGTTGAGGTGGTGATGTAAGGACGTGCATGTTAAGTGGGAATATCGCTTTCGATTTGTTTTTTAATATTAGAAATTACAATGATCTTAAGAAAACGAAGTTTGTTGAGGACATGACTGTAATATTTGGAAAATCAGTATTTTAAACGTTTAAGTTGAAAATAAATATGCAGTTTTGCATGATTTCAAGTTAATAATGAATAACACTATGTAAGGGTATAATTACGAAGGCGTTTACCTGCGAATGATCATAAGCTGTCTCAAAAAATAATGTTTACAAGAAAAATATCTGCATAAGTATTTTTTGGAAAATTTAAAATAATTTTTGAGCATTAATACTGGTTGTTGCAGGACATGTTCCATGAAAGTTATACGAGCATCGGTTGCGTATTTAGATAGTATTATACTGGAAAAATGACAAGCACAATCAGTCCAATTGTAAGTACAAGATAAGATAAACATTTTAAAATGAATACTAAAATATTAAAAAATTAGGTTTAATAAACTCAATTTTAGAACATTAATAGACAAATACTCTATTTGATTGAAAATTAGTTCACGAATTTAACAATAATCAATTATTGAATTTCTAGATAATCAAATCTATAATAAGATACAATAAAAAAAAAATCATAACTGATTTAATAAGTTTTAATTAAGCTATTACTTAATCCGTAATCGCTTTATTAATCTAGCAGTAAAAAATGGAAATGAAAACTTCCAAGCTAAATATTAAAATAAAAGAACTTTGATTTAAGCACCGTTTTTATTTCAACCCAATATTAATTACTTCTTCTGGTATCTTAATGAAATGAATAGCATTATTTAGAGCATAAAAATCTATAATAACAGAGACGCCATTTCTCTGAATAAGAGAAAACGAAAGATAATTAACGGAATTTCACTTGAAATGCTTTTATTGTACTACAATTTTAGTTCCTGTTAATTTACCACTAGTATTTTAATTATAGTATTTTCATTATTCCGTTAGCAAAATATTAAATATTAATTAAATAAACACTTTAAAATATTGTTTGTTTTCATTAAAAACTACATGAAAACAATTTTTTCAAAAAACATTACTATTTGGTAGTATGGTAACCGCGGGATAACGACAGATTTACCTAAAAAATGATAGTGTAGCACAGTGAAAATTGTAGCAAATCTCCAGAATATTTGTTTGAAATCGTTGCAATTTTTACCATGCTGCACCATCATTTTTTATGTACCTTGCGGTTACCGTGCTAACACAGTAATTCTTGTGGGAAAATTCTTTCTGTGTAGTTATAGTAAAACTTAATAGTTTAGATACCATTTATTGCAAACAAATCAACGCTCACCCATACTTATTTTAATCATTGCACAGTTAAAAATTTTTATAATTTTGTCCGTATTTGACGAAAATTGTATGCAATTTTGTCTGTATTTAACCGTATTTAAAAAGGAAATCATAAAATTTAACGCGAACTTTACGTAATTCTTTACTGCTTCAAATGGCGAACTTCATTCCCGTAAAAATGTCGATAAATTTATGTAAATCTAAGAAAATAAGTAAATATTTCATTAAATTTATCACCATATTTATATTCGTATAAATTCAAATAACATTCAACAATTCGAACTTTGGTTCAATTACGTAAAAAAAAGTCATATTTTTTCTCACCGACGAGACTTTCGTGCTTCAATCACGTCAATATTACGCAAAATTGACAAAAAGCAAACATATTTCAAACGCATACATCGCCTATTTACATTTCTTAAAACATATAATAATTTTTGACGATTCACAAAATACAAAATAATTTTAACAGCCTGCCTTTGATCAATTCCCGTCAATAAAACAGCGCTCCGACTTTTAGAGCAGAGCGCAGCGCGCACAAAAGGCGTTTCACGAACGAATGCAATAACAAAGGGGGGGGGGGGGGGGCAGAGGAACCAGGCGCGCTAGCTAAAAAACATTTCGGCAATCTCGTTACGGCGGCTCTGTGAGCGCAACGTCAAAGGCGCGCGAACGATCGGGATCGACAAAGGGTGCAGAGGCGCATAGGAGAGGCTTAATGACTGAAACGTGCGCGCGTTCGCGTTTAACGTGATTGCTCTGCTCCATTAGCGTGTCAGTGGTTTAGCGCGGGTCTACTTACGTGCCGGCGACGAGGACGTCGTCGTCGGCCCGGGCTGCTGCTGTGGCAGGGCTTTGTAATTGCGCGGATTACTTGCGAGCTGCGCGCGCGCGGTCAATGAGGTCTGTGTAGGCATAAGAGATTTTTTTGTAAAGCTGGGTGGTTAGCGATGGTCGGGGTGAGTCAGGAAAAAGTAATAAGATGCGTTAGTTAGGGGATCAATGTGGTGCCATATTAAAGTTCTTCGTGTGTTATCTATGTTTATAAAGTTTTTAAAATATAAAATTCACAGTAATGCCTCCTGCGTTTTATTTTATTGCAAGGGATGCTAACTGTTTGAATTCGTATTTTTTCATTCAGCTATTAATTTTGAGAACAAGATTTAATGAAAAAAGATATATTTATAAATAATTATAAAGTAATGAACATAATTTTAACTTTATAAGCAAATCTCAATTTAAAATTCAACTCGTTAAGCAGTCTAATCATTAGCAGAATAACACATTGATGTAAAATATAACAATTGATCGAAACATCGCGTGCTTGTTTACGAGGAAAGCAGCATGAAATGTCTTACCTAGTCTCGCGCGCTACTACTTACATAGCCAATAAACCGTATCGACGCTCGATGTTGCACGCTCGCTTGGGACTTAATGGCTTCTGATAAGTATCATTGTTTATTAATGCCTTAAGACACGATTGATTTCTCAAAGCATACATTACCGGCTATTTCAATCAGTTTAGAAGAAACAGATTTACTATTTTTTATCGAACTAATGATAACAATAGAAAAACTGAATGTAAACAATTAGTATAAAAGATAATGAAATAAAAAAATCACACATATCCATATATATATGTTCATACAATTATTTTAATGACACATATTGTTACAAAATGAAAAAAAAAGTGAAAACCAAAAAAGTGCAAAAACGTATATTCTGCAGTCTCCGCGTTCCAAAGCTACGTAATTTTCATCGGCAAACCTCGTTCGCATTTCAATGCAACGCGCGCATCTCGCTCAGCGCGTTCCAATCGTTTTTTGCCGCCTATCTTAAGTCCACTCCGCGGAGAAGCACATGAAGTCCGTTAGAGCCTCGGTTATATAGAGCTGTACCGCTGTTAGAGCGCTCCTTTCTCGTTTTCGCACACGTACACAGCTCCCAGAGTCAGTACTCGTTTACCTGACGCGCATATACACAGGACACCTCGAAGCGGCGAGGGCACTGATTGAAAGTGACGTTTTCATGGGCTGTCCAAATATTTGACGTATTTGCCGGCACGCCATTCTTGCGTATTTTATTGTCTCCCGGGGTTATTTGGCGCGTCGCAAGATTCGAGGCGAGGATGTATACGCGGAGGACTGACGTGTTTATCGAAAGTTTCGGTCGTGTCTGACGGCTTTCTATAGGTGGCTATATGGCCCCCGATCATCCCGATCATTGTGAGTCGAGACTGAGAGTATCGTTTTTCGTTGTACGAAATAAACGTCGATCAATGGCGATTCAGGGTGGTGAATTCCGGTTGAGAGTAAATTTTATAAGCGGAGTAGTTGGAAATAGAGCGGTTCTTTCGATACAGTATTATAAGATTTTAGTAAAGTATTTCTGCTTCATTAGTTTAGTTTATAGATAAAATGAAAATATTAGATACTTGATGAAAAATAGTAAAAAAAAATAATTATATAAACAAAAAAATTATTACGAAGAAGCAGACATATTTTATTTTGTCATTTATGCGTGCTAATTAATTTTCATGAGAAATTGTGAGAGACGAATTGAGAGAATGCGAATTAACGTTTCATTACTTTATCGATTCAAGTGTTAAAATTTTAACAGGCTAAATTAAAGCCTTTAAGCACTTTATACGCCAACGTTAAAGGTAGTCATAAAATACACTTTGATGGTTTAGCAAGCTTATTATTAATTTTAATTCGCAATACTATTAATAAATAAAAAATTAAACGATTGTTAAGATTGAATAACGCAGGAATTAGTAAGATCACGAGAATCTATATTCATTTGTCATTATAGAGTATGTTATATTTGCAATTACATATGACACATGCTCAAAGTATAGGAGTTAACTTTTGACAACAGATAAATCATTGACAAAATATTATTAAAATTTTTTAAACAAAATCTTTTGATAAAATTTGATTATATACCAGTCATTGTTTGCAGAGATACAATTTCGTGCCATTGCCTCTATATAAATATAGTAATTCCAATTAATATATGCTGAATTTTTATTAATATTTAAGAAATGATATTAACATTTAATGTGGTACAACGCAATCAATACTTAAAATGCATTTTTCAATACAATGATACTTTGAATTTGTAAATGTGTTTTTATTTTGAAACAACATCTCGCAGATCGTACTTATTTTGCATATTGATTTTTTATTTGCGACCGTCATCGATTGCCTTGTGCAACCAAGTATTAAAATGCTTGCAAAGATTCTGAGTAAATAATTATTGGTCAATATTTTAAAGTTCATAAGAATAAAACTTGAATGAATGGAAAACACTTTATGTCTAATTGGGTTATATGCAAATTGAATCTAAGTTCCATGTAACCTCCGTAGACACCGTTAGTCAGCCTAATATACTACTGAATCACTGAACGAAAGAGGATTATTTTTGAACCGGAATCTAGTATATTTTCTAATAAAATGACGCATGTTCCATTAATTCGTTTTAGCAAATAAGATCGCATATTTCAAAATATTTTTAATGTTTGACAGGTGAAAGATGATTTATAGCTATTCAAATACTAGTTTTATTTTTTTAATGTCACTTGAGAAAGTAATTATTATTGAATAATTGAATATAATCGTTTTATTATATTTTATACACATTACTATTAGTTTTAATTAAAATAGCATAAAAAAGAAAAATGTTTGTCCTTTTTTCAAAACAACACAATATGTATGATTTTTCTGTAATTAATGATTAAATTAATCAACATAATCAAAATATATATGATTATTCACATCGAAACAACATTTTAAAAATACTTATTGTGCTATTTGGTAAAAAAAAATAAATAAAATAAATAAATTTTTATCACAAAATATCAGCCCCAAAGAAAGAATCATTACAAAATTTCACGAAAAGGCCGTTACACGCCTTACCCACATCTCGCACATCCGTCCAACGGATGCGTTTCTCCCAACACACTATCCTATCCGTCGCATCTCCGGACGCATCCACAGCAGTCTCCAGCCGCTCTCTCTCTCTCGCTAAACTCGCGCGAGCACCGCACATTCACGCAGCCACGAGCGCAAAACGACGCTGATACCATATATACGCGTATACGCATCGCCGGCTTTCCTGCGACGCGGCAATTATACAAACGGCGCGTGCCCAGGTATATATAAGGAGAGTCAGACCGGAAATGCAAGCTCCGCGCAATATGCGTAATTCGATGAAGCGAGCATCCAGCGAGCATTTCCAGCGAGTTTCCCCCTACTACGGCTACTAATGTACTCTTGACCGTTTCATTCAAGAATTTCTCGGCCGGTTTGCTTAGGCGCGTGGGTGGGGGGGAGTATGAATTAACTATAGGTGAATTATTACATTGCGAGCGCGGAGTTGCGCGATCTGCTGGCGTCGTCCGCGTAAGTGGATATTGGAGCGTAACGCGCTTACGGGTTTTTATGGACGGTTGTTTTGGCAATTAGAGAATTGATTGCGTATTGCGCCGGTGCGGTTGCAAGGCCAAATTATATGCATCACCGTTATAATAACGTTTTATTGAACTGCCGAGGTTTTATTTCTTTTCGGGGAAAAGATATTGTTTTTAATGAAAGAGTACGGTAATGTTTGGGAGGAATTTGACTGTGAATTATTTTGGGTTGTATGTATAAATCTGTAAATACTTAGTTATTTGTTTCAGAAAATATCATTAAGCTTACGATTGAGGTAAAATTTTAAAGTAATTTATTTATATTTATAAAAACTAAAAATATATTGTAAATTATATTTTTATTATTAGATATTCAAAAGAGATATAAATAATGTAATATTTGATGAAATAATGTAGTATTCATTTTACTCTTAAATTTAGGTGCATTATAAGTGACAAAAAGTTAAACGTAGCTAAAACTTCATTCATGGAAAAGTAAACTTTTGAGCGCTCAATAAGCACAGTAAGCGAATTTGATATTTCTTTAATTCAAGTAAAACTAGCTGACAGTACTTATATTCTCTTAAAACTAAAAGAGGCTATTCTAAAAAAGTAACGACTAGATATATAAAATTATCATTAAATTCTAAAACATATTATTCAAATAGTTTAAACTATTATGTTGATATTTTTATTCAAAATAAATAACAGTACGCTTAAATAAACTTATGTAATTGTTTTCTTTATTTTCCTTTAAAAAAACTTGAACGAGCAAAATGAAATAAATATTATTATCACTTCGGAATTGAAAAATAATGCAAGCGTAAAACGTATTTCATTTATCGTAACCAAAAAATGTTCTGTATCAAAATAAAATATCAAGCTGCTGTATATATTTCAAAGTAATACAGTATACTTTGATAGCAGCTGGGCAACATTTTGTATTTTTTATTATCGTCGATTTGCAATTTCGTTTTCCGCGAGATTGCACTGATTCGGAACATTAACAGTTATACAATTGCAATTCCGCAAAAAAGGGATCGTATAATTGATGCTTGAAATCACGTTTACAAAAAATGCTGTATATAAGTATCAAGTATTTTTATTTTAAGTTTAATTAAAGCCATCAATACGATTCTTTTACATGTCAGATAAATAATATGATTCTAAGTGTGATTTTGAAAGTGTTATTTATTTTGGCTTATATTGAACATTTCATTTAATGAAAGTTGAATAATATTCATTTATTGATTAATAATAACGACCAAATCACACTCATATTTATTTTGTCACATATCATATAAATTCTAATAAACAAAATTCAAAAAACAGAAAAACTCTACATAAATATTAAGAAAAACGTTTAATAAAAAATATCGTTTCCACGACTAACCGCTCTACTCTCAAACTGGGTTAAATCAGAGGGTAACTTAAATAAACGCAAGCTAAAAAGTCGTGGGAGGCTGTCGCTTAATCGGCCTTCCACGGAAAATAGTCTAGTTCCGCGCTGTACATGCATACATGTACCCTTTACGTTAGAGGATCGTTGAGGTTGAACTCGCTCGACCCCGCCGCTAGCTCTCCAGGCAAAAGTAAACCCGGTTTCGATCACCTCTTAGCACGCGATCACGCAAATTCAGTCCGAGCTTATATTATAACAACGAAATAACTAGCGTTTACGGGCTTGACGAAAGGGACGCTTACGTCTCTTTTTTGCATGAAGAGAGAGAGGCGCATAAGGCTTTGACACTTTAAGCGGAAAAAAATGATAGCTCTGACGATAATGAGCTTTGCATGGGTACTTTGCGGCAAATCTTCGTGTTTAAGGTAATAACTTGTGTAACAAAAACGATAATAAATGATTGAACGACTTTTTTTTTATTCTGGGTGTTATTAATAATTTTACGTTTCTTGTCTCTGCGGCAGATTATGATAAAATGTAATGGAGATATTTCATACTGGATAATGTTGTTGTACACTCTGTGACTGATTGATTAATGGCGTAAATGTTTCAATTATTTAACATGGTTATTAAGGGAATAGACTATAAATTTTCATTAAATATTGTGAACATAATTTTAAAAACCTAATGGGTTGATCATACGTACCAATTTGTACGTAAATAAAATAGTAAATGAAGTACATATAATTAATTTTAATTTAATGTACAGCAAAAAATTTATCTTTTAAAAAAATTTTTTGTCATCTGATTCTTACGAGTTAATATTAAGTTTAATCTTTTGACTACGTTCATAATTTCACAGATAATTTAGCGTGCCATATAAAAAAATTTTAATGATTAAAAATGTACTTATTTCAACTTACATTAACTTTTTTCTGTATCAATTAAAAATTTTTGAATATTAAATTTAAAATTTATTATACAGATTATTCATACTTTAAATAATTTAATAATTTAATTTAAATTCCCGGTCGCAAGTATATTTCGTTTGTTATACTACTTGGTTTAAAACAATAGTTAACATACAAATTATGTAATTGTTCTACTCAGAATCGAAATGGGGTAAGTTTTCGAAGTTTGCTTGTTTCTTACGTTAATGTTGGCTATATAGCTTATCTATTCAGACTCATAATGGTATTACTTCGAGGGTATTGTAAAAGTTAGGGCCATGTTGCGTGCAACTTACATACTCTCTAGTTAATAATTAATATATTATTTATAAAATTAAAGATATGAAAAATATACACTTATAATAAGTTACGTTGTTATATATTGTTTTTTTCCTTATACATAAAATAACGATGAAAATAATAACTATGTAAAAATGTAAAAAGTAAGACGTTGCATATTTATATTTTTACAAGTTATTAAATGCAAAAAGTATTATTGATCAAAATATATACATTAAAAACATAAACGTTTACAAATTTTGGGAGATTCTTTAATAAATTTGCGAAAATTACAGCGATCACGATAAATCAATTTGAAATTGTTCACACTCAGAATTAATCGAGAAGAAACTCGTATAGATGATAATGAATTGCTGTATGACTAAGTCGTTGATACATAAGCTTCAGCTTGCTCACATAAGAATTCTTTGAATATCAATAGCGATTTACACGAATAGAAAGTATTTTATCTTAAAATAACTAATCTCTTGATAAATTAATTACATTATGTAATAACGATTAAGATTATCAAATAAATATAGAGTAAATATCAAATCAAATACTATACACTGGTGTTTTAAAAAACATCGATACCTACTGGCTATGCTAATTAAATAATCAAATATTTTGAAACTATTTAAAAAGTTTTTTCAGTATATTAAAATTCTTGCAAGAAATTGACATTTTAATATGAATCAATTTTAGCCGTTATAAGATGAGCATTTTTTTAATGAATATACCTATTGAGTAGATTCTTGCATAGCGATATTAAAACACTTTATTACTTTAAAAGTAATTTTTTAAAACTTTTTCTTTGAAAATCTTCTTTAAAAGAGAAACTTTATAAGGTTGTAACGTTCTCATTAAAGGGAATAAATACTTTGAAGCAACACGAGCGTCATTTTCGCAAGAAGTTTCGCGAGAAGTATAAAACAAATAAAAAACTTAAATTACGTATTTTTCTGAGAAATATTTTAAAATATTATTCAATCGTAAACGTAGAACAGTTTACTGTTATTAAAAACATTAATTATCACAATTTTTTTTATATGGTTTAGCAATTCGTTTGTTTTAAGAAGTTTGGGCGACAAACGAAACTCATTTCATTAAATACTTAGAATGCAGAATTCGAATAATTAAGAAAGCATTAAAATTGATTATTTACAAAAAAAAATTATTTTGGCTTTTCAATATCGCTAAATTAAGCTTTATTATTAACCTTTACACTGTCAGCATGTTTGCCTTGTAAATGGATATTTTTAAGAGGCAAAGTTTATATATATAAACATCTATTACATCTAGAGTAGTTACTGAGGTCACGGGTGCCTCATATATGAGTCAGGCCGGCAGTCTAAAGGTTATATTTATTACATTTATTATTTCAATTTGTAAACATATTGACATTACTGTTTTCGGATATTAAAAAGCCTATAAAGCTCGAATCTCCCTAAACATTTCAATCCTTAATGTCTTGACTTTCTTGCAAAACGTATTACTGATTTATTGCTCATATTTATTTTCACATAGCATTCTGTTAACTGCAGTAGTTATAATTGAATATTTTCCATTTTCCCTCATACTAATAAGTACGTTATAGGTATAATTACGCGCCATGAGCATTAGATTATAAATGTTCGGCGAGAACCACTTACGGAACTTATATACACCTCTCCATTGATTTATTATATTGTTAGCGTTTTACAAAGCGTATAATTTATTATAATTAAGAATTCAATAAAATTCATAATCACAACACGGCTTTTAACAACGTTTTCAAAAAACTTTTACATATTTTCCATCCCCCTTAAAAGCCTGTTTTATAAACATTTAAAATCCTGTTAAAATATTCACTCCATATTCAATACCCCACAAACCCATCGCCGCTCGCACGTTAAAAAATTAAAACGCCAAAACAACTAGTTCAGCATCCCCGCCACAAAAAAAGCGCATCGCTCCAAAACTGCAAAGCTCTTTACCCAGATCGAAATATCCCCCTGGAGAACCACTCGAAAAAGAGAGCAAAAAAAGGGCGGAGCGGCAGCGGGCTAAACAATACCGAACAATAATGAATGCCGGCTCTGCGCTAACCCTCCACCCCCCCCCCCCTTCACCCACACAGTACACATCTTTATATATATATATGCGCGTAATGCGCGAACTTACCTTGTTGTCTCTCGTAGCATGGTAGTAGTAAACAAAGCCGGACATCCAGACGCACGAGAGCAGCAGCACTATTTTCACATTTCGCCGCATGATTGTCAGCTGTGAAGGTGTCCCTCCTCGCCTCGTGTGGGTGGTGTGTAGGTACAGCCTAGCGCTCAGCTAGTGTGCGTGCGGTGTGGGTATATAGCCCGAGCGTAGCCAGGCCCTTGGATAGCGCGCCGCGCGCGCCGGCACTTTTATAACCTCTTTACGCGAGCGTGACTATAGGCTGTTTACCTCGGCGGCTCTCATGAGACAATGCGCGCAACGAGATCTCGAAATCGTAAATAAGGGGAGGAGAGCAGCCCCCTGTATATACGCGCTTGTCACTGCGGGCCGCGTTTACGCGAGCGTAAATAAAGCGCGACGAGCGTTGTTTATGTTCTTCTTAACGAGACTTAGCTTGACTCGGCGCTTCGGCTGGCCAGTCGTGACGCTAGTTGCATTATCTTCGGGCTCGCGGAGCCTCCTCGACGCGGCGATGCTCCCCTAGCGCGAAAAAATTCGCTCCCGCTCTTCATAACCTAGAACACCCCGTGGAGAGCTCTCCCCTTCAGCTCGGCATTTCGCGCGCGCGCGGGGGCGTATTGACAGATCACAGCCCTGAGTGTAAGGAGAGAGATAGACAGAGCGAGCAGCGCGAGACAGTTTTATGATAATGTTTTGACAGATCAGCTGAGAGACAAGAGAAGGAGAGAGAGGAGAAAGATAGAGAGGCTCCGCGAAACGAGAGGAGCGCACGCACTGTGTGTGATTACCCGCCGGCAGGCGAAGCCATACTAAAAGCGGAACGCGCTTTTCGAGGCGAACGCGAGAGCTGCTCCGTACTAGAGGCCCGCTCTCTCGGTTCCGCTGCTGCGAGCTGACTACCTACTGCGCGAGCGCGCGATACTCCGCACGTTGTGTCTGTGTATATGCTTCTCTCTCTCTCGCTCGTCGAGGCGACGTTATGCTTTCTCTCGGACGCGCGCGCGCAACTGCGAAAGCGCTGTCTCTGTCGCTCTCCTTCGATTTTTCCTGCAGAGCACTGTGGATGTGTGTACGGTGCAGCTGGTGCAGTGGTGTGAGTGGGGTGCGCGCGGACTCGCGGAGGATCATCGAGCGCTGGCCGGCAGGTGGCGTCCGGGGATAGGTTAGGTTGATGCGCGCGCGTTGGGTTGCGGATGTATGTGTGTAATCGCGATATGCGGGGAGATTTTTATGTTTGCGTTTTGGTTTGGTGCAATTGTTGTGAGAGCTGGGGCTTAGAGGGATTTCACAATTGCTGTAAGTGTGTGATGTAAGCTGTTCATAGGCGCGACTGATTCTGTGGTTTCTTCGCGTTTTTCGAATAAGAAGACTGTTCTCTTGTGAGGTAGATAGGTGATTTTTGTTTTTAAATTGTCGTTTTGCGTTTGAATTGGAATTCTGTGAATTTCTAAGAAATTGTGTCGATTTGAAAACATTAAATATAAATTGTTACAAATTAGTAGAATTTTTATGGAGTTGTACAGAATTACAATTCAATTTGAAAATAAATTCTAAAATCTTCTAAGTTTTAATATTACAATTTCTGTTAACTTTTTTAATTAATTATAATCAGTTCTGTGGAATTATCTGTTAAATATCTTTTTTTATTTAAGATTTAATTTCTCGTTTTGTAAAAGTTAATAATTTTACGTTTTCTTCATTTAATATTCAAAATACATCTACATATGTATTTTGAACATTTTATGTAATTTTCTATTTTTTATTTACGTGATTACTCAATACTTCGTCATTTTAAATTTGATTCTTAAACCAATACAATAAACAAATGACATCTTAAAGTGATGGGGTAAGATGTCACATGGTATCGAAAAAAATTAATTATGGCAAAAAACTTAAAAATAACAAAAAATCTCGCGTTTTTTTGAGTAACGATGAATATTATGCTTCAATACACTATTTTCACAATAAAAAAATTTTAAGAACTGTTTTTAGGTAAGATACCAGTTATGCAAAATATATATTGATATACTTATTTACATTGTGGCATCTTGCCCCAGCACTCTATAAAAAAAAGTATACACACACAGAAAACCGTTATTTTCATTAAATCATGAGTCAATTATAAGTCAAGAAAAGACATGATAAAACGACAGATATACAATAATTAAACATAGAATAATTAAAATAAAGTATGTTTTCACAATTAAATGATAATTTGTATAAAATGAACTACCTATGCCAACCGAAGAAGAAGACCACTGCTGACTCAGTTCCCGGACTTATAGTGTAACTCGTACATTTTACTAGTTTGCAGCAAAAGAAAAGAATATTGTTTAATAATTTGACTATTATTATATTCACATTTAGTTTCTAAACAATTTAGACAAATCGGCGGCTCCAATTCGAAAAGACTTGTGTCTATAGTTATTATGTCTATAGTTCTATAGTTATATACAGGAGATAAGTCTTCCCGAATTGGAGTCGCTAAAAAGATTTTAATTTGCTTTCTACAATTTCAGTGGACTTTTAAATATTATAACTTCAATTACTCGGAAAATTGAAAAATGGATTTGAGTAGTTATCTTGGGAAAACGCAGATGTGTTGTTAAACTATAACAAGGAATCACATGTTCATAAGTGCGATATGCCGCACCTGCACGTATGCACAATCGCCCCAGCTACAATGTAATTTGTAAAAATATAAAACAATAGTTAAACAATCATCTATTTTTATTTTGTGAACCAACAAAAATTAGTTTTAAATACAGATATCTTCAAAAATTTCAAAGCAAAATCAAATTTGAGAAAAATAGTCTAGAGTAAACTATTGTTTTCACAAAATCCACCATAGCTGTCACAGGAAATCACAAAATATTTAAAGCGCACGATCATTGCATTCGTTAATCTCAAAACCAAATGAGGTTAACATCTTGCAGCTAAAGTATCGGAGACTCGAAAAGTTCTTATCCAGCTCACGCGAAAGTTCAGCCAACAAAACTAATGAATTTCCGGAGGGCAACTATATGCACTTTGTCATAAAAGTACATCAAACGCTTGTCTATATAGAGGGCCTGCCAAGGTGGCACGCCGCCGGGGCATGCGTTCCAGATTCTCACCCACGTTAAGTTTAAAAGTTTCGAATCAGACTTTAATTGCCAGCTCTGCATGTTGTAAAGTTGTATATGTATATACGTACTTATATATATATATATATAAGTTATATATATATAAGAGAGAGAGAGAGAGGTTGGCGGCCGCCGAAAACTTGCGTCGTTTCCCTCTTGCGCTCATGCGCGCGGAAATTAAAGTTTCCAGGACCGCGCGCGCAGCCGCAAGAAAGTCAACGCCGGATTTAATTACTTGCTAATCGATAAGCCGCCCCTGAATACTCTGCAGAAACTTTTTTCTCTATATAGGAATGGAGTACATCGGAATATATCGTCTTGGAATATATCGGATAAATATACATACTTTTTTTTAAGTTGTAGCTGCTTTGTTACGCCGTAATTGGGTAAACTGAGGGAGCTGTGAAATTTAATTTTACTATATTGCATATGAACAGCGCATGTGGTTACCGGTAACACAATATTTTATATAATAAGGATAACTATCAAATCGTGAATTATGCACGTTTAATTTTCATTAAATAATGTTATAGACGTTACCGTAAAGACAAATTTAGTAATTGTATCTGATTTCTATAGTAATACTAGTCACTATAACCTGGTTGTGACCATATAGATGTGAAACAAGAAGTTTAAAAACTTCCTGAAATTTTAATTTTAATAAGAATGATTTAATTTCCTCAAAACTATCTTTCTAAAAAGGAAACATTTATTATTGTTCAATTTTGTAAACTGTATATATGTGTGATTCTAAATTTTTAGGTTCAAAATTAATAGCACTTAAGGCGGCTACGGAAGTTAGGCTATAAATCTCATTTTGTAGTTTACAAAATACGCTTTTGGTTTACAAAATTCTTAGTATTTTTTCATTCTCCACCGCTCTTCGAAACCAGCAGGGTGGAAAACTTGAATATCCAAAAAATTTAGTAAATTAAAAGTGTAGTTTGAAAACTACAAAATCAAACCTAACCTAATTAATCTCTGAAGTCGTCTTAAGGAGATGCCATGAGGGCTGCAGCATTCAAACATAGAATTTGAATGTTGTACGATTGCTGTAGACGTAAATTTTCGAACTACTATCCCTTGTAAAAACGTTGACTGGTCGCGACTATACAGCAAAATAAAAATTACAATTGTACTCAACTCGCCAGTACACAAACTAGTATCAACTGAATGAGCCAAAAAAATTACACGATATTCCTGAATATATGTAGTTACAAACTATATAAGTATAAGTGGCATAAATATTTTACTAAATAAATAAAAAATTTAAAACAAAAAGTTCATTTTTAATACAGAACATTTTTTCTTTGATCGACAAAAGTCGATTGATTTTGGTTATCTTCTTATTTTTTAAAGTACACACAAATCAATATATATCTTCAATTTTACTGTTCTTCATAAGAGAGGACAGTTTTCAATGTTGACGTTTTGTTTAATATCTCAAAAACGGTTTGGTAAACTTGTCTAAAATTATGACAGATCTCGTACGATACATACAGAAATGATATGTAATAGTCAAAAATAAATTCCTATTATTTAGCTGTTCCTATACAACCTCCTTAAGGAAAATACGATTAGAATAGTCAGTCGAACTAAAATCGTACCTAGTTATGTAACTGGCAAATAAGTTAAATGTTCCTCTAACTTTCTCGTAATATATTAATTGAGGGATATGCAATACTAATATCGAACCATCGAAAAATTAATTTATAAAAAACAGTATTTAGAATAATTTTTTATAGATTGCTAAATATTTATAATAAAAAAGATCCCACGACTCATTATGAAGTTAATAGCTTACTATTTTTGCGTATTTGATTAGACGAATTCTGAATTAAGTTTATAGGTAAGTTTTGGCAATGAATAGGAAATTCGTAATTCAATTAATTTAAAACGATACAATCAACTTCAAAAGTTTGCTAATAGTAACATTTGGTTCAATTTGAAGCTTGAATACATTGAATTTGGTAAATCTGAATTTTCTAAGATTTTTGTATAGTATTTTAATTTTGCAGTAAAAAAATGATAAATTTTTTCACTTGTGTAGACGTATGAATATTTATATATTAAAAGTGATCTTCAATGAGTCAAGATGTATGTTAAAAGTTTTTTATTTAACTTTCCTTACTTAATGTGGCAAAACTATTGTACTTTCCTACTAATCCTATATGAATGCACGTAAATCCAAATCCAAGCTGCGATCAAATCTGAACAGAGCCAATAGCCTGGTTCTGTCTGATTTTAAAGATACACTGAGAATAAAATTTAGTTCTCACAAGAAAACTGCAATTAAACATACAACAGTATTTTCAGTCTAATTTCTTTATTTTTTAAATTCATACAACTATTTTAGTATGTATAAAATAGTAAAAGCGCAAATTAACTTCTGAAATGGATTGTATCGCTTTAACGTCTTTGACCTATGAATATTTAGTGATCTAGCAACATTTCTAAAAGCGCGTGGATGGTTTCTTTATACGTGAATATGATTCGAGTAATCGAATTCAAAAATCTAACAATGTGTGTGACGTTGCATTTTTATTCTTACTTTGCGCCGCTTAAAAAGTCAATCATAAAAAATTTAAATAACACGAAACATATAAGAATTATTCGATCTCCTGTTACTCTAGAATTGAACTATAGATTTATTTAGAAATTACGAATAAGTTGTTTGCTTGAATAATTTAATTATATTGCAAACAGATTCAAAACTTGATGCTTTTATTAAATTGTTTTATTTTTTGTTAATTTAATTATTTATTTTAATTCAATTCAATTTGGTCTTCCTTTGTAAAGACTAAAAATTGTATTGTTATTCTCTGCATAAAACTTTTGTTATTTGAAGATAGATAACCGAATCGATTAATAATGCATCATTCACATGGCTCTTATATTAGCATTGTATATAGCTCAGAAGTACCCAGTTTCAAATTGAAAGCGAAGGCTGATGGCGATTTCTTCGATCAGTTCTTTGATATCGGCAATTCCTCGATCAACTTCTGAATTTCGATAAATTAGATTAATTAAATTAATTCTGTGTTGAGTTGTTTATCAAGATGTCTCGGTTGGATGAAATTTACGACAGAATAAACGACGATTTAGAAGTGATTAACAGTGCTAAAACAGAGGATAGTAATGTGCTCAAATTTTATTCGGGTAAAACCCTTTTTATCACTGGCGTGACTGGATTTATGGGAAAATCTTTGTTGGAAAAATTATTGAGAACTTGTTCAGGTATTAAACGTATTTACATATTATTAAGGCCAAAAGGATGTGAAACAGTTGAAGAGCGGTTAAGAAAATATTTTCAGCATGAGGTGAATATCTATATAAATCATTTATAATGCAAAATAATTTGTAAAATTGGGATATATTTTAAACTTCTATCAAAATTTTTATTTTTGTGTTGTTGTATAGGTGTTTGATCTTTTACGAAAAATAAATCCTAATTTTGAGGAAAAAGTAGTAGCAATTAAAGGTGACTTATTTTTAGATGGTTTAGGATTGTCTAAAGAAGATAGAGATGTTTTGAAAAAAGAAACAAATATAATATTTCATAATGCTGCTAATGTAAAATTTACTGCAAGAGTACATGTTTTATTAAAAGTTAATGTTATAGGAACAAAAAATTTATTTGATTTAGCAGAAGATTGCCATAATCTTGAACTTTTCATGTATATATCATCAGCATATTCTCATATTTATAGAAAAATAATAAAAGAAGAATTTTATCAACCAGCAGCAGATTTGTCAACTATTTATAACATAATTAATGCTGATGAAAAAACTGAAAATGGTTTAAGTGAAGAATCTGTAAAAACTTTAATAGGAGATCAATTTAATGTATATACTTTTTCGAAAGCGGCGGCCGAAGAATTAGTTAAACAACGATCAAACAAGGCCAAATTTGCATGTGGTGTTTATAGGCCAAGTATTGGTAAAATAAAAACTGCTCTCTTTTAACAAAATATTCAGCTCCTCATTTTAAGTCTTAATTGTTCGAATTTTATATTAACAAATTAGACAACGTTTGTAATGATTTTTCAAATTTATTTTAGTAATTAGTACAATCAAAGAGCCCATAATTGGTTGGGTGGGAAACGCAAATGGACCTTTACTTCTCTTTACAATGGTAGGCTTAGGCTTGTTTCATGCTGGTGTATTTGAGAATAAGCCTATGGACTTAATACCTTGTGATTATGCAATAAACGCATTATTAGTAATAGCTCCGGATGTCTCTAACAGATGGTAATTTAATAAACGATTACTTTAGAGTAATAGATTTTGAAGACTTTAAAAATATTTTATCGCATTAGAAATTAGTATAAGCTTTTTCTTTTATTAAAAGTATTTAACATAAAAAAATACAAATTTTGGAAAACGTATACCTGTGTGCGTGCATGCGTTCGGGGGTGTGTTTTTTGGGTGATTGAGCTTCGTTCGGACAGTAAACGCACCCTCGTGACAAATATTCTTGTTCGGGCAATGAACTCACCCGCGGGAAAAATCTGCTACTTTTGCCCATTGTTGCATAATGTACTATTAAATACTTTTTTACTTTTTTTTTACTTTTTTTACTTTTAATACTTTTAAATACTTTTCTTTGTTTGCTCGTGCGACTTTGGTGCCCAATGCTCGCGCTCACCAAGAATGATACATTTTGCGTCCTTGGTACATAATGTACTATTTCAGCACACCCCGGCTTAAAATGACGTCTTTATTTTCGATCAGCCGAGAATAAAGTACTGCTGTATTTTCCTGAGGAAAAAGCGCTATTTTATCCCGGATATCGAGAAACAGATCCCCCTTTTTCGCCGAGATGTACTAAAAAATCGTATATTTCACTCAAGAAGTAAAACAGGTTATGTGCCGTGCGTGTATGGCCTATTACACGACTCCTGAATAAGACAGAATAAGAAATAAGAATAAGAAATTATAATGTTCACTATATCTATATATATGAGGTAAAACATTATTCCATCCATATATATATAGATATAGTGCTTATTATAATTTCCTATTCTTATTCCTTATTCCCTCTTATACAGGAATCGTGTAATAGGCGTATGCCGCCCTTGCTCGGGCGCAACTCATACGCATGGAGCATTAAGAAATTTAAAAAGCATTCTTTTTTAAATATTATAAAATATGTGGTTAACTGCTTTGAAAAAAATCATAACGCGGTTTATAAATATATGTAATTTTTATTTTAACTATATAATATACTCATAGTACAATGTATATATTTTTAGGATAATTGCGTTATACATAAAATATTTAAAATATTATTATGTTGAAGGAATCTTGAACAAAAAGCAGTAATCTACAACTACGGAAGTAGCACAGAAAATCCAGTTTTACTCACAGATATCTACCGCGGCGCAAGGAAAACCATACGTCCATCAGAAAGGTCAAGAAGAGCTATTTGGATGGATTACTTACTGCTTACCGATAAATTTTGGTTGTTTGTGCTGTTGCACATTTTTTTGCATTTTATTCCTGCTTGCATTGCAGATACAGTTCTTTTGTTATGTGGTAAAAAGCCTAAGTAAGAACAGTTTTCTTATTTAATCGAAAATGTTTGAGATTTTGTTTTAGTTTACTCGTAATGTTTATTAGCTGTATGTATTTGTTTCAGAGCTTTGCCATTATTTTGGAAAGGAACAAGGAATTGTAAAAAAATATTTTATTTAGCTAATGGTGATTGGAAAATTTATATGACTGAAACGATCAAAGTTATTGATCGTCTTAATGCCACTGATAAAGAATTATTTAGCTGTGATGTACGAGAGATTAATTGGGAAGAATACCCAATAATTTTATGGAGAGGTATTAAAAAATATGTTTTGAAAGAACCAGTAACTAGTGTAGATAGTGAACGTAGATATAATTTGTTGTGGTATGCCCATTATGGCGTTATATCCTTACTAATCTTAGCTTTTACTTATTATGCCTGGAGACTGATACTTTGGGTAATTTAATTTGCAGCAATGCCTGATAAAATTTTTTCGGGGCACTTGAGGCGATTAATGTTTAGATTCACTATAATTATATTGTAAAACATAGTTTTGAAAAATATTAATTTTTATCTTTAAGTATATCATTGCGAGAATTTAGATTTATTCAGGACGAAGATTTTGCCGCATACTCATTGAACATCCTCTTGTTTTGAGGCATTTTAAAATATAGTAACTATATGGGAACTAGTTTAATGCACAAAAAAATAATTTTCTACTTTAAAAAAGAAGGAAAAAACGAAAAGTCTTAAGTTATATTCCAAAAAGGGAATGCTGAATCATGAATCGTGTTCAAGAACAATAGTTATTGATGAACTGAAAGCATCGCTAGTTTTGCCTGATATATTTATTTTTCTACTTTAATAAATTTATTTGGAAATTAAACTAAGCTCCTGTGCATTTACTTCTATACACACTAGTAAATATTCAACAATAAGTCATGTCTTGGTCTCTTCTTAAAAATCAACACTGATGATATTACTGACAGCTCTCAGGCGAACACTCGGAAACGCCACGAAAATAGCACGCGCACAAATTTCTCTGATTGCAGGATTACCACGCAGCTTCTATTGTTATTTTTACTTTTTCTGTTTTGACCCCTGTCCTATTCAATCGACGAGAGGCGATTTTTTTTCAAAAGAATAAGCGGCGCGAAAAATGACATTCTCCGCGATGATTCATTTATAGAAAAGCCTGGGCTAAATGGACGCAGCGATTTTCGCGAGAACCGCGGGAGGCCGAGGGAAAAGAGAGTCCGTGCCAAAGCACTGCACGCGCACTTGTGCACGCGCACTTGTTTTTTTTTTACCATCAGCTAGGTATGAAATATTGATTTGCTATAGGGATTCTTTTATTGAGTGCTGGGCGTATTGCGGCCGGGCGAAAAATGCGAGAGGATGCGTGGGATTCTGTGTAAGCGAGAGTGCGAATGGAAAGCCTAGGGAGCTGGGTTATTGAAAAATATTTTTCGAAAAAGCTGAAAATCTTTTAGTTTGTGTTATTTTTTTCGAAGTGTATTTCAAAAATACTTGAGGTTTGGTAAGAAAATTAATATCATGCACTACTCATTACATTCAACGTTCAAAACTTTATTAAACTCATGCAAAAAAAGATATGTATAGTAAGCTTTAGTAAAATAACTAATAATTTTCTTTAATTCACTTGCTACGGTTTATGTGACACCTCGTATATCGTTAATATGTAAGTATTATTAATCTCAAAATTGTTGATTCAAAATCTACAAGTTCTTTGTCTGCGCAAATTTACTTAGATTTCATGATACTTAGATTCAATATATGTACTAAATATTTTATTAAACTAAAGCCAATATATAAGTAAATATATCAAAGGTTTAATAAACAACAACAATATAATGCATTACTTATTTAAACAGACTCTCACAGTTTCTAAAAAAAATCTTTGAAATCGCCACAGCCGAACATAAACTACCTACATAAATTCAGCTTCCTTTTCACCACGAGCCCCGCCGAGCTACACCTTAAGCTTGAAATTCCATTATGCAGCCGCACCATTACCTACGCATCTCGACACCTTAACGTCATCATTACAGCCATTACTGTCGCTTCTTTTCATCTTCATGCAAATACTCATGCCCCGTTAAAATGCAATAAACACCCATCTACATTTATCTCCACCTCACCTGCACATACCCACCCATGGCAAAAACATCCATAGCCGAGCCGTAAATCATCAGCAGCCCACACCTTCGCCCAGCATTTCCGAAGCACGCTCGCTTCTTCGTTCGTTATGCGCATGCAAAGCGCGCGCTGGTGAATCTGTCCCCCGATCAAAGATGCTGGCGCAACTTTCACCAATCTCGATCCGCAGAATGCACGTGCAGAAGCTGGCATATAGGCTGCACCAGCTGCTGCGTTGCGCTGAGGGAAATTTACGGCCGGCGCCGCTGGAGTCGCGAAAAAGATTGACTTTCATGTGTGTGGATGTGTATAGCCGCGTGAGCGCAGCTGCACCGGCCGAGGAATCCTTCGT
>JAPYZA010007933.1:0-16868 GCA_030522685.1 Eupelmus azureus | reverse complement strand
GTAAAATATTGACCCCCATACAGTACATACTTTTTTTATGTCCCTAGATACATAATCTACATTTTTGAATACATAATACATTACGTTTGTTTATATTCAATCGCCTACCTCTTACTCCTCGACATAAAGTGAAACTACCAAAATCAAAATCGAGCCCAACCTTCCCAAAAATCCCAACCAAACTCCCTCGGCGTGATTCGCACGTCAAAGTCGCCCAGAGACCCGTCGCGAATTTTTCAATTGACAGCCCTCCAAGAACGCCGCGCTTACGCGACCCTCGTCAATTTTTCAAAGCTCGCCCCTTTACACAGTCGAGGAAGCGCGCGCACGCGCGCGTCGGCGAAATTAGCTTTCTCAAAAGAACAAATTCAATTTCGCGCGCCGGGCCTTTGGCTCCGATCTTACGTAAGATGCAGCTCGCGGATCTCCTGCAAGCTCTCGCAAGCGCGCGGCTTACATTATGCATGCCCGAGGCTTTTTCATTTCAACTCTGGGTATCCTCATATTTTATTTCTTTGAGCTGAGCAGACTGAGAGCGAGATGGATATAGGGTGGATGCTGAAGGGATAGGTAAGTGCGGAGTATCGGTGAGGTATATATAGCTGGATGCGTTTCGCGCTGTGTTTGAGGAGGAATATTATAAGGACGTTCGAGCTGGATGTGTACTGCTGGAAGTTTTGATGTGGCTTGCTGAGTTGACTCGTGAATGTTTAACGACGTTTAATCGGCAGTCGAGGTACGTTTCGTCGCTCGACTAGCGAATAAACTATAACGATAACGATTCCACGCTAATATCCTTAATACATCGCGTTTCACCCGGAGAGCATCACCGAACCGCAAACCGCCCGATACACGCAATATCGAAGTCTCTATACCCTCGTCATAACCGCCCCCGTCCGCTCAATAAACACTCCTACAAACAAGCCGCTCGCATAAATCGGTAATTCCCCTCTGCGAAACTATCCGGCCGCGCCTAACTAACCGACCCGTCGGCCAGCACAACACAGAGCGGCGCGTTCGTCTTTGCGTCTAATGAGCTTTGAGAGGAAACGCTGCCCGTTTGGCCAGTGCTGCACGCAAGTGGCCCACCAAGAAAGTCCATTTGCCTTTACTGCCGCGCGAGCCAGCGGCGCAGCGAGACTAATCCCATTGCCGGCCGCGCGGTATAGTCGGCTTTGATTCTCGAGTTTCCAGCCGAGCAATGCTGGTTTTTATGGGGGTTGGCGAAGTTTTTTTAGAGAATGGACCGTATGAAAGTAGACGGGCTGAAATAATCGTTGATGCGGAACGGGGGTGGGGGGGCTAATGGCGCGGAAAGTTGGGCGGGGAATCGATATGGGAAAGGGGTTTAGGGGTGGTTTATGGGGATGGGTTTTTTGGGTTTTGTTTTGTCGTTTGGTTTGTAGCTGGTGGTGGTTAATGAATGGGTTTGTTGTGTTTTAAGGTTAAGTATAAGTGATGTTTATCGGAGTGGAGTGGTATAAAAATAGAATGAAAAGCGGTATCGGAAAAAAATTTGAAAGAGCTTTAAATAAATGAAAAAGGATACGAGTTTTTCATTTTAACGCGCTCGAAAAATATTCTTGGGCGTATTGAAAAGTTCCGATAATTCATTTTATTTTTGGGAAAAAAAAGTTTTTTATGTGCCCATAAAATTCGGTCGTTCGCAAATATTGGAATAAAACTTAATAAAAAAATCCGATATTAACAAAATGGAGGTATTCATTCTCGAAATTGTAACAATAATAATTAAAACGAAGCGTACAAAAACATTTGTATTATACCACCGCAAATTTCATAACGACAACAATGCAGTTAAATTAAATACAGAATATTTGCAAACAAATAAACACGGCGGGAGTAAAATTTTGGCTTCATAAAATAATAACGCGCTCAACGAAATTGCTGTAATAGTCCAAAAACACTGCATAAAACAATATGAATTTGAAAACCGAATTCAGATAATAAATTTAGAAAAAATTCCCATCACCACCCCCCAAAAAAACAAAACCATTCCCCAAACAATCATCACACCCACCCACACTTCCAAACTCACCCAAACCAATCCCCAACAATAACTCAGCAATTTTCCTCTCATTTCCATATACACAGCAATCCAGCTCCCCGCCACCCCCCAAAAACACACATCCCACCTTCCCAGCTATCAAATTAAACCTTGCCCACTTTCAAATGACATCGCAGCATCCCGCACATTCACACTCGCACCTATATATCCCCATCACTCGTAACATCCGCCGGGCGAACGACACCCACGCACACAGCTCCATTGCCCCACTCGTCAACGAGCCGCCAAACTCCGGCGATAATGAAGGCGCTCGCGCTTGGAAATTCAAATTACAGCGCGCGCGCAGGCCGGATTCATTAGCATCGCGAATGACTCCAGCGCTGATGCCGCCGCGAGTTTTAATGGCTTTTACCGACGCGCGCGAGCTGGCCTCCCCTTAAGCCCTTGGAAATTACCGTGCGGCCGCTCAGATAAAAAGGGGGCCAATTTGTGCGCGCCGGGCTGAGAAATTTTCGGGGCTGGAAAAGGCTTCGATTTTTAGCTCGTTAAGGGGGCGAGACGCGGAATCGAGAGGGATTTAAGGTGGCCCGGCCGCGGCTGGTTATTGAGAGTCTTATTTTTCCGGGAGCTCGAGGCTATTCTTTTGCCGGCTGGGGGGTGGGAGGCAAGATTGATGAGGCGATTATGGAAAACGTTTGGTTTATGGAGAGTAAACTGGGAAACGATGAGTCGGAATTCTTTTTTCGGCGGGGCCGAGGCGCGTATATATGCGTTAAGCGAGCGTTCAACTCGACGATAATTTTTGTACTCTCGTTTTTACGAGAGTCGTTCCGGCCACGCGAGCAGTTGGCGGATGGTCTCGCGAGAGGGAAGCTCATTGCGGTGTAACGCTGGTAAGATCCTAAAATTTTGCTTTTTCATCCTCGTTTGCTTCTTTTTGTCGGGGGGCTGAAAATTTTTCTAAACTTTCTCTCTCGTGGCGAGCTAAACTGCGTAAAAGTGCGGTTTACACGGCAAACTGGAAACGAGCTCGCGCGACTAAATAATGCAGCCGTTAACATTCAGCGGCGCGGCGGGATTCGCCCGCTTAAAACTCGCTAAGCGCGCGCGTTAAAAAATTAAAATCCCACCTTCTATTCTTCCGCCCCCGCGTCCTCTACACACCCACACTCATCGCACAGTACACCAATACGCCAACCAAGACAGATCCATCCTTCGAATCCCACTCTCCTTAAAACCGAAAAGTTATTCATCACCCCACCCACGCCCGCAAAACAATCAATCCAACCCCACGCCTATCCCATTTCTCGCAACACTATATAGCCCTCGCATCGACGGCAATTAACGAAAGAAAGCCGCTCCCCCTATAATCCGTCTCTCGCAGAGCGCGTGAAAAATCGAGGGCTGGCGTCGGGCCTGCGATTGAAGTGTCAATTACTCTTTCCAGCGCCCCGTCGCCGGGGATTTCACGCGCGGATAAAGGCAAAAGACGGCTATCGCGCTATAAAGGCGCGCGGGCTATCAGCTTTCTTTCGTTTCCTCGGAGAAAGGAGCCGGCGACTCACTTAGGAAAGCGACGCCCGAACGTTCGCCGGATAATCCAGCCGCTCCATCTCGAACGTGTCGGGAGATTAGGTACGTGATGCGCGAGATCCGACGATTTTAATCGTGGGTGTGGGTGTGTGTATTGGGAGGATTGAGGTAGGTTGCAGCACGCGAGGGAAATTATATGAAGGTTATAGTGTGGAGGAGGTGGTGTGCTGGTGAGTTACGAGGCGAGCGTGAGGGTGACGGCTGTCTGGCTTTTGTCTTTTTGGGGGTGTGATAGCCCTGGGCTGCTTTGGGGTGTGGATCTTTTGGGTCTCGGGTCGTGAAATTTGCGAAATTCGAAGCACATTTTGGCGCGGGTGGTGGAAAATTCTGGCGGTTGGCGGGCGCGCAGATGTGTAGAGGCGGGAATCGATAGTTTTTCCATTTTAGAGCGGGGAATTCGGAAAAAGGTGAAATAACGCGCTCTTTGATCAGTATGCGGCACATTTTCAGGGAAGCAAGACGTTATTTCCAGCGGGCCCTTCATGAATTTCAAGCAGCATTCGAAAAACGCGCTATACCCAGTCAAAAGCATTCTATGAATTCCTCCTCGTTCGATGACTGATCGAGAATCATATATAGGTGCGCGGACGTTGACGTGCTCATAAACTCTCTCGTCGTAACATCGTCCCGGCTATATTTCCGCGTTCTCGAGCGTGGAGGAAAGTAAAGGAAAATAACCGACTCTAGTGACTTCTCGAAATTCAAAAACGTAATTTTTTCCAAGAGATCTAAAGCACCGCGAAAGAGCTCACTCCTCTAAACACACACATACACATATACACACACACGCGTACACATGAAGAAAAATGTTCTATTAAGTAAAAAAGACAGACTCGCGAAATGGAAAAAGTTTATAGTAAAAATTAGCATAATCCTATCAAATATTATTAGAGAGCTAATAAATTTTACTATAAACTTTATCAATTTTTTTCCTTTCGCAAGTCTGTCTTTTTTTCAAAAGGGTTCTACTAATACTGAATAGACCATTTTTCTTCGTGCACACACAAAAATACAAACACACCCACACACAAACATAAACACAAACATACACACACAAACACAAGCGCACACACACACAAACGTATATACACAAATGCAGAGAAAATCGAAGCGAAGAAGAGAGAGGAAGGCGGAGGAAGCATATAAGGTAGGCGAGTCGCGTAGCGCGTCAGCTTTCGTTAGGAACTTTCTGGCCGGGCCGACAAACCCCATCGGAGCCAGGCGGGCGCCGAGGTGTATAAACGAGTCCTGCAGATGCCGCGTCGCGCCTTTACAAATCCGTCTGGCCCACCCCCGCGCTCGCGCACGTCAACGTCAAGCAGCAGTCGTTCAACGCGCTGAAATCGTATTTCGCCTTCTTTTTCGTTCGCCTGCACACGCAGCTAGTGAGCTTAGAGTTTTGACTTTTCGCAGCGAGGGCTGGCTCGTATTAGAAAGTTGTCGGGGCGCTGCGGAACATGACAAATTTAGCGCGGAGGGCTGACGCGGGCCGGCGTCGTTGGGAAAGTTTATTTTCGAATGGCTGTTGTGCACGTGCGTTTGGGAAAGGTGAGGGGGGGGGGGGGTCGTTGATGTTTGATTTTTGAAGTTTGGAGGTGAGGTTGCGGGTATGTAGAGTCGGATTGTTTGTTGGTTTGGTTAAATTGATGGTGGGGTGAGAAAGAAGTCTGGTTGTGATTAATGGAAAGTTACTAAAATGTAGTGCGGCTCGGGTCCTTAACTATAAATTCGTGTTATCAAGGCTAGCAAATTTTTATTAATGTTCGCTTCAAAAAGTAATTTAATATTTTTTTCAGAATTTTCAACTTCATTAATTACTCTCTAGAGTTGAAATAGTGCAAAATGCTCCACTATGTAAAAAATAGTGGGAATTCCACTTTTGTTTAGATAGTGGAGCATTTTGCACTACTTCAACTTTACAGAGTACTTTTGCGTTTATTCGATTAAAAAAATCTTACGATTTCACAGGTTCACATTAATCTACCGGAATTCGTCGTTAACTTAATGACGAATGAAATTGCAAATTTCACTAAAATAATAGCATCTTATAATAAAATTTTTCTCTTTACAAAATCTAACAGATTTCACCCACATAATTCTTCTCAATATTCCTTGCAATTATTCCGATACACCTCGTAACAAGTAGACACAGCCGAGTGTAGTCGGACACACCGCAAACCCATTCTCAAACCATTTCGTTATTTCTGCAACAGCACACGCAGAAACGCTCCCATATCCAAACAAACATCCACCCACAACTAATCCAAGCTCCGATTTTCTCCCAAACAATACCACTCACCGGCAACTCCATCCCTTATTCATGAATCGTCATATTTGATAATTTTCCCGCTCTCAAAATCGAGGCGAACGAGAGGGCCGAGCGAGAGAAAAGTATCCGACCGAGCACTCCCAGGCTATTTCCAAGCCCGCGCCTTTTCGCAAAGTCATTCCGGGAAAAACATCGGCCCCCGCTGCTACTTTTGCATGACCGGCCACGCGTGTATTTTCTCCTCCCTCTCTGTCTCCAACAATTTCCCTTGGTGTATTTCAACTACCCAATATATATTCCAACCCTCTCTCTCTCCTGCAACTGGCCTCGTCAGTTTGTTCGCCCGACGACTTTTACCCTCTGTATACATGTATACACTACTCTCGCTCGATTTCTTTTTTCTATTTTCCACGACGTCGTCGTGCCCGTCCGTTATGTACCCGCTTCGGCCCGAACAAAAAGCCGGCAGCTCTCGCCTGCAGATCGGCCGCGCGAGAGAAAAGGCTCTTTTCGCTCGGCGAAAACTTCAGCGCGCGCTGAAGATCCGAGGAGAGAACGGTTAATCGACGGGCCGAGAGGGGCGGGGATGAATAGCCGAGAAAGCGAGCGAGCGAGCTTTATATTGTTTTTTCTTCGGCGCGAGTTTCGTTATCGGCGTCGGGTAATAATCGAGCTCGAGAGGCGCAGCGATCGGAGATGTACTGATTGGATTAACTGCATTCGGGGAGCTGGCTCTTTGTAGCGAGCTCTGTATATACTCTGGAGTAATTGAAATCTTCGGAGTTAGATGTACAAGGCGGCGCGGATTCGAGCTGGAAGAAGGAGATGTTTTTGGTGGGGTCAGGTGATTTTAGATGATTACGAGGAACGCGCAGCAAGCGGTTGGTTTAATTACGTATACGAAGAGGGCGGGAATCGTTCTGAAAGTTAACTGCTTCGCGACATTTGCTCTTCGAGATGAGCGAGTCCTGAGGCCGGCTGTGTTTATCGGGCTCCGCCCGTCGTGTTTGCCCTGTCAACAGCGGATAGGCCGTCAGGTTTTTCCGTTATTTCCTCGATTTTTGAAGGTAACAATTATTACAATCAAAACTTTTCGTTCCGAGCGCGTTAATAAAGTTACCAGCGATTCTCGAGTTTAGAGCAAAAAAAGCCACCGCGAGGATCGGCCCCCTTAAACCGGAGAAAAATTAACGAGCAATGCGAGAAAGAGCTTTAATTCGCGATGCCGCGCACGATCCATCTCAAAGTTAATCGCGTAATTACCCCCCCCCCCCCCCCTCAAAGCGGAGGAAACTTTTTCTCCCTCTCATTATAACGTCGGAATTACCGGACGAAGAATTCATCCTCTCATTGTGTCTATATGGAAAATAAAAACTTGTTTCTCGTTAACGCTCAGCTGGGCGCTTTGTTATGCGATTGCCAGAGCCGGGAAGATTCGAAATTAACTCCGAATCAAAAGTAAATTGGCACACAGACACACATTCATCCGCATTATATCTCAGAGCGAAATGCAAACGAGAGAAAATTACGCGTCTCTCTGCTGATTTACCGTACGTGAATGCGAAATTCTCGCTCGACCTGTAAACTGAAAATTTCGTTTGAGAATATCCAGCGCGCGCGCGATCTTTTTCCCTCTCTTTTTTCAATTATAAGTAAGTTGCGAACTTTCCCGGATGCGCTCGCGTTGGTAACTGGGGCTTATTAAGGCGAGAACAAAACTCTCGCGCGCGAGCCTCCTTTTGACTGCGTGCGCATAAAACACCTCGGCGCGATTCAAAGGGTTCGAGCGCTCCGCTGATTTCAAAAGGCTCGCTATCCCCTTTCTAGGCCCGCGCGTCAAAAAATTCGATAGCGAGAAGCAGCTCGGCCGTAACGGCGCCAGCTAAACAAACCCTCGTCAGGCTGAAATTAAAGCCATCCTAGTACAACAGCCGACGATTAAATTTCGTTACCGCAATTAGACTCGATAGCGCTGCTCGTAAAAATTTATCCGCAAACAAGCGGCAAAAAAGACGGCGAGAAGCTCCATTCGCCGCGCGCGCGCGCTGGATATTAAAAGCCATAAGGATTCACGCTCTCGCTGTGTGTACAGCGAGGCGGCCTGTTAGGGTAGAGTGAGAGCGGCGGGAGAAGCCAGCTTGCGCAGATGCTGCGAGAGAAGGCAAATTCGATTTAGCCTCGCGGCGGGCTCTTCAATTTTATTTTATATCCCACCGCGGAAATTGCATTTTTACCGCGACGACTGGGCGTCGTCGTCTCTCTTGCCACCTTTCTCTCTCGCTTCTCTCTCTCTCGATATTCAATTTTATCACAATTTCATTAGTCGTGTTTCTCCGGGAGCCAGGCCGAAAGGAGAGACGTCTACTCTCGCGCGCGTCAGTCGAAAAGTGCGCGTCTTTTTTACGGCCGAGCGGAGAGAGAGTCTTTTTTTTATAATTCACTCATAAAAACGAGAGAGGGAGGTGCTTTTTAAACGGTTGCGAGCTTTTTCATTTTTCCGCTTGGCCTTTTTGCGAAGAGGGACGGGAGCTTTGCTGGGGGATATAGGTAGACGGCTGATGTAAATTAAGCGGAGGGATAAATAGGTCTTTCGTGGAATTGAGAGGATGATGCAGTGATTGAATGAAATTCTGTTTTATTTTAGCTCGCGTTTCGCTTGCTGGGGGGGTTTTTATCATTTTATATTATTGTTTATATGATGGGGCTGGATGGAAGTCCGATGAAATATTTCACGACGCGAGTGTAATTTCATACGTTTTTCATATTGTTGGTTATATATATCGGCGGGATGAAAATTTAATGAAATATTTCGCGATGCGAGTCTAACGGGAGGCATTGTTTTTTAAATAAAACGAAAAAGCTATAAAGAGATATTGCCAATAATTCGATATCTCATTTATTATGTTATCAAATTTTCAGAGCCGCTGACCCAGAATAAAAAAAAACCCTTGATGTGTATTTATGAAGCGAAAAAAGATCTACTTCATTTTTCAAGCTACTCCTGTCATTATTTAATTATCGGACGAACAATGTTTGCAAAGTCTGGTTCTGCTCTTCGCTAAAAATAATAACAAACGCGGCGAAGTTTAATAAGAACGAGAATCGAAGGTAAATATAGAAAAGTCGTACGTTTAATGCCAATGGCTAGAGACGCGCACCTCCCCTGTTAATGCGAATATTTCTGGCGTGAAAACGTTCGAGATCGACTTGTTATTTTTGAATTATTAAACGCAAACTGCCAGGCGTAAAAGTCGCTAAGCTGAAAAATAATCGAGTTCGGATATAATCGGCAATGATTTGCATTAATTACGTGATATACAGAATTTTATCATCGGATTGAAAGGCTTTTACCGCATTTATGGGCACAAGGACATTTGAATTTAATGCCCCCCGTGCTCCATAAAATATTCCGACGGATTGACAAAATGAAAAATTCAAAACGTTATTCAGCCGTATAAAAACACGCGGCATCAAACGCAACAAAACTCCCGCTAAAATTGAAAGCCGCATATCCGCTCCACTCTTAATAATTACGATAAGATGCGCTAATTTCCCATTCAAACATCCCCCGCGTTTAATTCCAACCTACCTCCACTGAAAACCAGCCTCGCAGCGCGAATATTTTTCTCTGAACGAAAAAAAAAACGCACCCGCTGGCCCGCCTCCCTCGTTCAACCTAAAAAAAAAAGCTCTCCGCGCGAGAAAGCTACTCTTTGCGCAAGAACGGAAAGCTCGCGCGTCATTCGCGTCGAAAAAAAATCGCGAAAAATTCAGGTAGGGGGTCACAAAGCGATAAATTTCGTCCGCGGCAGTGTAAACGGCTCGTCGGCCCGCTCATACATATCGTTCCGTTTTTTAATCGGATTTGAGGACTCGGCTGGAGCTTTTTTTTCTCCTTTCAGTGTAGGGAGGAGCGCGGAGCCAGGACACGAGTGATATCCGGAGAGCGAACAGGATAAGTCGCGCGCGAGCTCTGACGAGCGTTTATTTTGATGGTCTAGCTGCGCGAGCTTTTGCCGAGGTAATCCGGTGCGTTTTCAGCGGATCGCGCGAGCGGTTTTAGTAGGAGTGAGAAAAATGGAGGGTTCGGATTGGAATTAGGTTTGAATGAGGGAAAGGGGGAGCGTGTGTGTGGATTTTAGGAATTTTATATTTGGGAGGTTGGGTGATTGTTTAATTGAGGTAGGTTGCATTGGGTCGTGAAATATGTGAAGTAAGCTAAATATTATATATAGGATTTGGGATTGAATAGGAAAATGAAGTTAAGCTCTATTAGCAACAATTATCGCTAAATTAGCTAAATTAGTTACTATAATTTGCAAATCTAGCGAAATGTTTTAGCTGTTTTAGCACATACTGTTTTAGGACTGACCCAGCGAATTTCCTTGCTAATTTAGTAACAATTTTCAGCGAACGAAGCTTCGCTGTTCTGGCACCATCTTTTTTTCCGAGGTACAAAATTAAATTACCTTGCGGAATTAAATTAGAAAAGAGAAAATGTTAAAAATGGTTTGTACTCATTGTAGAAATCGATTACACAAACTGAAAGTAAATAACTCTTATTTGCAAATACAAAAGAAAACCTTTATTTCTATTCTTCGTCGTAGAAAAATAAAATTTATTTTAGTGTGCCAGCTACAAGGGTTTTTTTATAAAATAAAAAATACATTTTATTTTCTTACACAAAAAACAAAGAAACTAAACAAAATCTAAAACAATGATATTCGTTTAAAATTAATTTCGAAGTAGATACAGACCGACATGGTAAGACAATTATAGTAAAGCAATTTCGGATGTTAGCAAAAATTTCGTATTACGATCTTTATTTGTGATATTTTCTATTTTTTTGTTTTGTTTTGTTCGGCCGACTTGAAAAAATATTCGAAAACCATCCAATTGTAAAGTATAAAAAACTATAAAAAATTAAATCTATAAAATCCTACAAAATTCAATAATTTTATCGAGTTTTATATGTTTGCCTTTCTATAAATTTGTCGGATTTTATCGGGCTTTTGTCATAGGGTAAACAAACCGGAAAATCTTACAAATAATTATATCATTTTTAAACTACGAAATACACGTATAAACAAGGCAAGAAAAACAATCTTGCCTCGCCTACCAGCAATGAATCATCCACCTATTACCTCTTCTCAAAACAAAACTCCCTCTTCCACAATTGAAACATAACGTTAAACTTTCCACAAACTACCCCAAGAACCACCTCACTCACCGCTGAATAATACACCCCGCTCAACATTTCAGAAAACAGCCTCTCCAACCCATGCAACCACCTTCTTCCATGCATTCAACCCAACCAGATTAAAATTCAATAGTCCGTTCAATAACACTAACCCTTCCTCCAACCCCCACCCCACTGAATAATTCCGCTCTCCACCCCCACCTCCCCACACAATATGCAAACTAAATATTTTCGCTACGACCACCGTACGAAAACTCCACCTCACCAAAACGTATACCCTACCAATTGAATGCCCGAGCAAAGTCCAGCCACTATCCCATCGTCGAATAGAAATTAATCCTACGTAGAGACCCTCTCTCTCTCTTCTCGCGTCTATACCAGCCGCGACGACAAACCCTATTACGCTCCAACGGATTACAGCCGATCCCCGGGGCTGAGATCGATTCCCGCCTCTCCTCTCCTTTCCTTCCCGGCTGCGACTATGCCATAAAGCAAAGTCATGCCGCTGCGGGGGTGGATAGGTGAATCTCTCCCGATTCTCGAGCCGTCTCGCCCGCCGGTTTTTATACCACTTTTGCATTAGCATGCCGCGAGGAGGCTCTTTGTAACAGTCGTCGCCGGGGATGGCTCTATTACTTTGCCCGCGAGCTGGCGCCGATTTCTCACGTGTGCCTATATACGCGCTCAGTCTCGTTCGTCTGAGCGGATTTGCGCGTAAGGGGGCAATTTTTATCCCGGAAATGTAGCTTTTTGGAGGCCCCTGAGATATGGCTCCCCTGAGAGGTATAGGGTTAAAGCTGGGACGAGCGGGAGAGACGAAGATGCAGAGTATTAAGAATATATCGGCGCTTATCGGAGCTAATTGAGGGGCCGAGTAAGCGAGGAGGAATTATTGGAAAGAGATTAAAATCCTCTCTGGCGCCTTTAGTTGGAGGCCGGGACAAAGCTTTTTCCGTCTGCTCGCGGCGCTCTTTTCTTTTTTTTCTTTCTTTCTGTCTAGGTATATATAGCTGGATGTCGGCTGTAGCTGTATATTACGTAAAAACGCCGGGGACCGGCCGGAAATGTCGCGCGCAGCTTTTTTATCCGGTCGGCCCCGCCGAGCTTTTATTAAAGTACAATTTAACGCGCTAATTTCAGTTTGATTCTTTTCAATGGGGGGCGCTTCTGTGCTCTACATTTTTTTTTCTTTTTTTTGGGGGTGAATTTTCAGCGTGCTTTCAACAATGTTCGCGCGTACGTTAGCTCTTTTTGCCGTGTTTTACTCGGCGAAAAATAGAAGGGAAAAGGAATACGTTGGAGCATTGTATATTTAGATTCCTAGACTCGATAATATTTCCATATCAAAAAATGTATATTTTTTTGCGAGCGCGAATTTTTTCCCGCCACGAGAAGTGAGCGCGCGCGATGAAAAACGTTTGCGGTAACTGTATATTTTGGCGTAACGAAATTTGATTTTCAACGTTTTTATCAATGGTAGAAGTTATATGAAAAAATGTATTTTTTTAATTGATAATGTTATTGCTTTTCTTTTTTAAGTAATATGAAGTAGATTGATATTTCACTCTAGTGAAGGCTTTATATGAAATTTATGGAAAATCAATATGCTTCATTAATTCAAATTTCATATATGAAGCTGGCTGTAATTGACATCAACATAAATTTCATACCCTGTATACGTACTTCTTAACTATGTTAATGATAATTTAATTTCGAGCTTATTATTTTAGTATTTGTGAACTCGTAAAACTTTTGATTTTTACTTTTTTTGTAGTATTTAAAAAGAACTTGAATAATTTTATAATTGAATAAGGGCATACATCGAATGCATTTTATACGGAATTATAAAATTATTTTTGATTACTTAATATGTGAGGAGCCCCGTGTCTCTTGTCAATTCCAATTAATTTATTAGTTTACGAGAACATTTTTCAGTTAAAATGAAGTTTATATATATAAAAAAGCAATAATTTGGTAAATTGTATAATTATTTTTAAAATAAATCAATCGACATTTATTATTTACGAATACACGGAGGAATTTTACTACATGAAAGCATTTTTAACTCTGGCAAGTGACGAGGTCATCGATAAAACACACAATGAAAATATTACTTTGCACAAAAATCATGTCATCCAACAATCAATTATAATCACCACAATCATAAATTTCAACAATAAAACTTTGAAAAATAAAGTTTCGCAAATTTTTTTCGTTCAACTCAAAATACTTTAATAACGAGATTCCCAGCTCAAAATCAACTTGCGAAAGTATCACAGACCGCCCAACAGCATCACACTCCACTACAATTTTCAATAAACAACCAGAAAATCCAGTTACCCACCGTAAAAAAAAAATTCACCTCGACTCGCTTTAATTGAGCTGAAAAATTCATCGACGGCAACGTCTCGCTCCGCTGGCACGCATAGTTTGAAAATTACAACTGCGATTACGACGTCTAGTCTCTCTCTCTCTCTCTCCCTACCGGAACTAGCGGCTAGAGAGCGAGAGAGACCGAAAGCTTGCAGGCAAGTTTTCGAGAACGAGACAGAGCTAGAGAAGTTATCCGAGGCTCTGGTTGCTAAGCGACGACAGGAACAGAACTTGAGAATTCCCCGTCTCTCTCTCTCTCTCTCTCTCTCTCCTTTATTCTTTCCTTAGGCGTCGTTTGAAAGTTCGCGGGGGTGGGCAGAGAGGAGAAAATGCCGCGCTACAACCAACGGATGTTTCTGTCTCTCCCTTCGCGAGCAGAAGAAGAAGGCTCGGCTTTCATCGTTCTAATTGGCAGTTGGCCGCTGTATTTCAATTTTCCCGCGCGATTGTACGTATATAAAGGTCGAGCTGAACGCGTAAAATTCTTTTGAGGCTTTTCCGCGATGAAGGGGGGGTGAAGCCGGGAATTCGAGGTATCGGATTATCGGTGCTTTGACGCGGGGGATTTACTTTCGTTCGATTGCCGCGCGCGGATGCCGAACGAAATTTCGCGGAGTCGGCTTAAAATGTTGCGGCTGTATGCTTCGTTTTTCTTTTTTTCTATTTTCCGGATTTTCTGATGGATAGAGGGCGGGAGTTGGACGGAGGTGGGTAGGGTGATGGATGATGATTCCGATGGCTGGCGACGGCGCGGGAGTGGCTGGAGGGAAATGAAATTTCCCGTTGTTTGGGAGGCTGAGTCTTTGAAATTACGCGGGAAAGATTGGAGGGACTAATTAAAATTACGTTGATTACGAAATTCTGAGGCACACGCGTGCAATTAAGATGTGCAAGCTGTGTATTTCCGGGAAAATCCTATTCTAAAATCCAGCGCAAACAGAAGCCCCGGAATATTTACATTTAAGACGCGATTTCCGTCTGCATTTCTTGAAAATTTACACCTGAAGCAGAGCCAGCCTCACCTCGCGCGCCTTTCATCTCAAAATTCCTAGTACATCTCGACACTACCTACCTTTCTCCGAACAAACTTACCACCTTACTAATTGGCCATTAAACAACAAAAAAAAAAAGAAAAAAACAATCACTATCCCAGCCCTGAATCCCTACAAAACCACCATTCCCTCAACCAAGCCTCGCTATTTTTCCACCCACACCCAACCTCATCCCACCCGCGGAAAATGATATCGAATCCGCGCGTGTGCTATTTGCACTGGCGCGAAGGCCGCTGTTATATTTGCATGCAACGCCGCTCCCCCGTCGGGATCAAAATATCGGACGCTGCATATCGGCCCTTTCTCGCCCCCATCTCCCTCGCTCTCCTTTTCTTTCCCGCGCGATATTCAAATTTCCAGCGCGCCGAGGGGCGCTGCTGATTTATATTCCGCGAAAACGCGCGGAGATACCGCGAACTCACCCACCAAAAAAAAAACGTTTTCCCGCACGTGTCGCTTTTTTTCACCCGCGGATACGTCTATCCGCAGACGGTATTGAAAAGAGAGGCTTGGCGTATAGCGAAAGGGCGAGGTGTATACAGATATTTATGCGCGCGGTCTTTGAAAGTAATTGGATTCCGGCCGCGCGTATGAATATTTATCCGACACACGCCGGGAGTGCAGCGGCCGCCGGTGCATTGATTAACTCGATGGAAATGAAAGCACAATTGTGTCGCGAGCTTTTTATATACGCTAGTATCGCGCGCGGTGGTATGAAAAAAAAACAAAGTCGGCGCATCCGCGATAATTTTTCAAGCGCGCGGGGAAAATATGTTTACGCGGACGCGCGCGCGAGCTGATGTTCATTAAAAAGGCGGGGCTGGCGCGCGTGTCCGCGCGAAATGCGCGAGGGGATAGGTACACACAATAAATTCCTTTGTCGCCGTGCTGCTTTTTTTGCATCGCCGCGCGGGCGCCCAGGTAAACTATGTAAGCGAATAATGTATGTAAACCCCGAAATATGCATTTTTGCAAATTCAATTCCGCGGAGCGTGTGTGTATATGATACCTAGCGGGCCGTGAGCGTAGAAATATGCGTACCTGCGATTTTAATACCTCTGGGGGATGCTGGCTGCTCAGGTTGGTATATGTCGCAATTAAAAATGCGCGGGCTCTTTTGTTTAATAATTCTGGGGCTCTCGCAGTAAACTAGCTCTCACGGCGAATTAAGCCCGGCTGAAAAATTGACGGGACTGCATGAAACAATCAAGAGGCGCGCTCGGCGCGTGTGTCTATGTACACATTTTCCCCGCCGAAAAGTTTTTCCCCGATTTTTGCTCTCCGGAGGACACTTCAAAGGGCCGCGACATTTCACGGAGCCGCGCACTCCGGCACTCGTAAATCGTTAATAGAGTAGCGAGCGGCTCTCGCGCACGAGGCAGCGAATTACACGGCCCGCTGGCCGAATCATACCTGGGGGAGCTCGCCGAGCCAGCGTTTATGTATGGAATAATAATGGACAGGCGACTTTGCGTCTGCTTGAAAAAAGAGCTGGCAGAGAGAGGGAGGTAAGCGCGCGTTGCTGCGTCCGAGGAATATTGGGGCTATAAATCGAAGAAAACAGTTTTCGCGTGGAGAGAGAGAGAGTTGGAATTGGCTGCGCACTTCGCGGCTTGTTGGCTGTATCGCGGGGGGAATTTATTTAGCCGGGTTATATCGTCGCTGGCGCTTGGCTTCTTAATAATTCAAGCGACGCTGTTTTCCGTGTATTAGGTCGGGCCGGGGGCTTTATAGATTTTCATTGTGCGCAAGCGGGCCTGGGTAAGTTATACGCCGCGCTGGGAAGTTATGTACTGTTTGGAGGGCCGACGATTGAAGAGGTTCGCTTTATGCGGATGCTGGATTTATCTTTGCGCGGAATTTTGTTTATTAATGGAAAACGAGGTTGAATTTGATGTTGGGTATTTTGCGATGTATCCGATAATCGGGATGAATGATGTTTTCGAAAATGACGGGATAGCGGTGAAAAGCGGGTGAGGTATGTTTTCTTGGAAAAGCCGAGCTTTTTAAATGATCGAACGCGCTTTTATTAAAATCAAGCGCGTATGCATGCCACTGACATTTCTTTGAATAATACAAACTCTTCAGCCTTCAAAAAAAAATTTCAAGAAAAAAATCTATAAAAACACGTCGATCGTCAAAAATAAACATCCGCACTCCCAAAAGCCCAGCAGCTGTTCCGGCGCGGTAGACCCCCCAGACCCCTAAAAAATCACCGCATTCGCACGTAGAGCCCGAAACTCGTCCCCGAGAGATATATACGATCGACTTTATATTCATTAAGGACGCTCCGGTATACGTTTTCGCAGTATACGTCGCGGAGCTCGCTCGCGCAGTCGCTCATCGATTTATGGA
>JAPYZA010007929.1:0-12029 GCA_030522685.1 Eupelmus azureus | reverse complement strand
CCTAGGCGACACGATGCACACACCGGACTCATCGATCGGGTAGGATTGCATCTTCCAGAAATCCCTTTGATACATAACATTCATCATATAGTCGATCTTGTTGCTCGCCAGATCCTTAACAGCTCCATGTGGCCTGCCATTGGCATCGATGCCACCCAAATGTGGGTAGAATTGGAAACTTGCATTTGCGCCCAACATGCTAGACCAGGCTGAGTCAAAGATTTGGCCACTTATACCACCGAATCGTTTGAACCAGGATTTATTATCGTTATAAGGTAGCATGCTGGGGTGGGTGTGAACGCCGACCCTCACGATAAGATGGTTTAGGATTGCGGTTCGGTCGAAGTTCAAACTTTTGCAGATTGATGGATCTGGTTTTAAAGAATGTTATTTATGTAAAAAAAAAGTAGAATAATATACAAAGAATTGCTTGCCAAATTTTTGGAGCCTGTCAAGAATAAGGGTTGAAGGTGTAAAATCGAAAGTTGTTAGTGGAATCGAGGCATAACACAATTGCAGAAAGTATGCCAAATTTCCAAACTGCAAGAAAAAAGTCATTAATCATTAAGTAACTGTCTACAGGTCTTAGTGCTAATATTAGAAAAAATCCCTCGTGGTTCCAGAAGACAGATTCCTTTAAGCGATTTAAAATTGATAACAATATTGATTTTGAACTAGCAACAATAACGAAATTTTTTCCTGGAAAATTCTTTTTAGTTAAAATGATTTCATTAAGTTTGTACACACTCATAAATCGTTCATGAATTTTGAATATTTTAGTTTTGAAAGAGCCTATGATGACTGTAGGTATAGATGAATATAAATATCTCAGTATTGCATCATTTTTGACAGTCCAGTTCCCAGCCATTATTAAAATACCGGTTCTTTCATACATACAATTGTGCACTATTTTTACCTTAAAAGAAATATCATGAACAATATGAATAATTGACAGTAAGTTAATAAATAAAGTGTATAAAAAAATTAACTTTACCCCTCATATATATATTTTGTCATCATTGTATTTTGATATTTCATTTTGAGTATTCAAAAGATACGAATTTTGTACTAATTTTAAAGTGTTCCATAATGTGAGTATACTAAGAATGACATGTATCGTTATATGGTTGTGGTATAACATTCTATTAACATTGTAAATAAAATATTATATTTCTTAAACATAACATAATATATTCAGCAAGACAATGGATTACAAGACTTTTATATTTAATTTTAAAATTTTCGTTTTTCAAATTTTAGCCATAGTTCACAGTAACATACTTAATACAATCAATATAATTTGTCAATAACAATGCCATAAACATGCATTTAGATAATTACTTATTGATTTTGGTATTAACGCAAACATTACTGCGTATTATAACCTAATAAAAAAGAAAATAATATATTTGTATCATGCAGTATATTATAGATAGTTTTGGATGATTGCACAATACTTGGATATCAAAATCAACACTATTTCCTTCATTAACTATATTTTGTGTTAATGGGCACAAAAATCGTCTTTAGATATTCAAAAATTTCAAGAAAAAAATCAGACAGTCTTCTAAGTCTTTTTTTTTAAAACTTTCGATCGATATCGAAAAAATCTTTCTATCGAAGAAACTTGCTTTTAATACATAACCGTGTTAAAACATGTGAATGTAAAATATGTACAATAACAGATGTAGTAAAAGTTACTGTCTATAAATTAATTTTAAAAAAGTGGTAACATAATTTCTTTGATCTATCTTCGCTCTATTTTGAGCAGAATGCAGTATATTTGTTGATGTTTTTAGAACCTTGAATTAACATTTCATTTTTATTAAAATTTATACTTAATTAAGTAAAAAAAACACTTTTGCAAGCAAAAATTCAATAAAATCATGAATTTACCTCCCCGTTGCGATTCTAATTCTCAATAAAATAAAAATAATTTACAATTTGAAATCCTACTAATAAAATTAGGTATAAAATATATTATCTTATGTTTTTCATATTTTCTTCTTGGTTTGGACTTAATCATAACTAACTTAAAAGTATATACGAAAAATGTTCATGGATTTAAAGAAAGTTAATATTTTAAAATAACAAAACTTGATTGTACTTATTTGATAAATGATTCTTTGATGCTTTTTTTGATAATTATACATATTTTGATAATAACATATGTTCTGGTGAAGAGCAATTGACACCATGTGTTTATGATTATTATCTATAGAATCTGTTTTTAATATTAAGCTCAAACGTGATGTAAAACGTGATTATACATATCTAAATTCTAGGTAATATTCAACCTAAAAAGCTGTTGATGAATTTTGAATAGCTTAATCACAGCTTTACTTAAGCTGAGGCACGTTCTAACAGTCAAAGCAGAAGATTTACTTTCGATTTTTTATTGATTTTTGCTAAGCGCACAGGGGATTTAAGCTTGATCAATACATATTGGTTCTTAGCATGTATGGATTCTTGCGTATAATATCAAAAGTACATTTAAAGAAAATAATTTACCTAAAGTAGCTTCCCTAGTGAAAAATCTCAGATGAGATCTCAGGTGAGATTTATTTATTAATTCTTTCGCGTTAAATTATAATTTTTATTCTTTTTTCGTTTAAAGGCAAAGTTAAGATAAAAAATTTAAACAAATAATTTAACTTTTAGACAAAAATATGAAAACTTGATACATTTCGAATGACCCATATTTTTTTTAATCCTTATCATTCACCAATTTTAGCCAACCTTTTTTGTAATATTTTTAAAATATCTTACCTTTGACATTCCACTTTTTCATGCTCCGATTTCGAGCAATCGAGGTTTACCTCAACTCTCCACGGCGAAAGGGATAATAAATGCTCAGTTGCAGCGCAGAGGGGAGCGATTTTATCGTGAACTCGAGCGGCCTCGTGACGCCTGAATTATTTAGCCCCGAGTCTCGCGAGCTTTCAGCGTTGCTTCTTAGCTGCACCGTGTTGTAAGTGGCCGTATACGATCCAACATCGATAAGTGCCCGCGTATACGATCTATCTAACACAAGCAGAACGCTTTGTTCATTGGAATGAGGCTGTGAGCTGTTCTGGCAATCGGTACTGCTTAAAATTTATAAAGTTTACTTGTATGTTCATAACACAATCATGAATAAAGGATCAAGAACTTGCTTGATACGTACAATGGTAATCACGAACAATTGCTGCTTCAAAAACTTCTACACTAAAAAAAAATGTTCTGCATAGTTATTACTATATGCCATCGTTAAAAAAATATCGTACCCAGAACAATAATTTATGGTACGCAAAACTATTTTTTATATGAAAAATTACTATTCCAAATAGAATTTATATTGCGGTATACATTACCATATTTTATAATAAATTTATTTATATTTCTAATGTTTCATTTAACTAAATGATTTTAATATTTGTTAATACATTTTATATCAATCGTAACTATTTTATTTTCGACAAGTATAACATATGATTGAAAGATATATAAACTACATTTCAGAGCTAATCTTACTAATCAAATAATATTATAACTATTATATCTTTCTCTCGGTGTAAATATTTAGAAGAAATTACAATATTTTCCTAATCTTTCCAAATTTTTCTTCATTTTTTAGGTTATGCATAGTCAGAATTTTAAACATTATTCGGTTATATCTTTTATTATTTTACATAACTAGAATAAAATGCCCTGAATCAAAAGGTAGAGGCACGTTATAATCATTTTTTTATATTATTATTAATAATAATACTATTTACCATAATTAAGTATGCTCTTCTTAACAAAACATAATTTATCTGAAAAAAATGTGAACGTATTGAAAAGCGCATTTTTTACTATCTTGAGAGTGTACGTTACCACGCAGCTGCAACGTTACTGGTGTTACGAGCGGAATAACGGCGTACTTTCGCTTCCTTGGAATACAACGCGTGTAAGGAGCCGATATTAATAAAGCATCCGCGAATTAGATTTTAAATTTAAATGAGCCTTTCGCACAGTTTGTTTGGGCTGTTGCGCGCCTGGCTCGTAAAGATTTTTTAAGTCTCCGCGATGCACATGCATTATGTTGTGCGTAATCACAAAAGCTAAGCTATACTATATTGTCTATTATGAATCTGATTGTTGGGGTTAATAAATCAAATTAAAGCTACTATTAAGACAAAATTTTAATTGAAAAGTTTGATATTTATGCAAACACAATAAGATTTAAAAAAAATCAACGCGAAGTTTCGATTTACTCAAAAACTGATACGTTTTCTTAATTCCTTACTATCTCAAGAAACAAAATATTATCCCAATGTAAATTGACTAACATTAGTCATTGGATAATCGCTCAAAATCTATTTAACCCACAGACCTCAACTTTAATTCGCGCCATGTCGTAACCTCTCCGAAAAATACCAATAGAAAAAACCCTTCCAAGCCTTTCATAAAGCCCCCCCAAAAAAAAGAAAAAACTCCACAAACACATAAAGAAAAAGCTCGCTTCAAAGCGTCGAAATAAATCGTCAGTCGCGCGCGAGCCGTGGCAATTCGCAGCAGCAGCTTTATCGATCTCGCGAGCGCGCGCGAAAACGAAATCGTCGCCGCCAACTGCGGGCCGCGCGCTCGAAATCCCGCGCGCAGTTTTGCACGCCCGGCTACGAGCGAAATTTTACGAGACTGTCGATTTTTCGAAAGTGTCTCGCAAGATGCGGCCCCCTGCGCGCTCGGAATGCGACGACGGGCGCGCGATTATCGGAAAAACGATAGCCACCCGCCCCGAGACTGACGTTTGATGGCTTTACGGGCGCGCGCAATCTCCTTTTCTCTCTCGACCCTGCAGTTTGTTCTCTCTTTCTCTCTCTCGCTCTCTGTCTCGTTTGCTCTTTACCGAGTGTCCGACGTCGAAGGAAATTGCGATGTTTTATAAACGACGCTTTCGAAGGGTGACGCTGGTTGTTTTGTTACGCGTTGGTTGCAGGGTGATGAAGAAAAATGAGATGCGGTCAAGAGGGTTGGGATCATCATTGGCTAAAGATGTCGAGAAAATGGAGAAGGCAAGACAAGAAGGTGTGAAAGAAGTTTATGTCGTGGATAATGTTTTTTTTTCAATTTTAATCATGATTGTAATCTGGAATTATTATAAGGTGGCCACATTTTGCAACATGGATAACACACCTCAGAAATTATGAGTTTTAACGTTTGAAGTTCGTACCTTATAAAGTGTATCTTTTGGTTAAAATTCACACCTCATAGGATGTGTAAATTTCGTTAAGGTATGAAATCCGATCCTGATTTACACCTTAACTTCGAGGGAATAGAGTATCAAATTTTTATATTTCAATTCTTTGATACATTGTCGTGTAAACGAAAAGTAAAGGTGTAGTACCTGTATCCTTTTGGCAATCTGCATTACAACCGATGGTCGCCTACTCGATGGCATCGTGAGCATTGAAATTTCAATTTCAATTTCATTGACTCATTTTATGTGAAGCCATCTCCTTCGAATCGCCTTGAAGCTTTCGGAATCATTGTCTTCCTAAGATTTTTGACTTTCACAACAAAATATAGATACGATGAAACTTCAAAATATTATCAGTCACCTTTTTAAAGATTCAATTAAGCACTAATAAAAACTTTGAAACTTTGCCACATGAAAAATGTCTGGCATCATTGCGAATCTTGGCGTCATCGCGATTCCGAAAGCACTCGCTCAATATTCGCATATACACCTGCACACAGCCACGCACTCGCACGCTCATCTAGCCTACTGGACTGGGTGCTCGCAATAATTTATTGGCCGCGTCATTTCGCCTCGTTACACATTCGAGCCGATTATTATCTGGCTGCGCGAGCTGTATCACGAAGCTTACACGCGTCCTCTCTTGCATGCAGTCCGGATGAGACTCGTGGGTGTGAATAAATAAACGCCCTGGCTGATCGCGGTAATGACGTGCGGCGCCGGCATTTGTTTGGGCATGCGAAAATTAATTCGCTTGTACAATGGCAGGCGAGCTGTAGCTACCTCATAATATTTTCTTTATTACTTGGCGTGAGTTTGAGAGTATATAGCACGGAATTTGTATGTAATGAAATTAGGATGAACTGGCTCTTTGAAGATTCTTGTCGTGGATTGTTGCTGACTGCGCGCGATTTGGTGAATTTTAGAGATTACCTGAAGTAGGATGGGATGTTTGCTATCAGATGATAGACGATTGGTAAGAGCAGAAGGAAGATATGCAATTTGATAAAGTTAAGAATAATAAGTTATTATTAATTTTGTAAATTAAATTGTAGTTGTTAATTTTAAATGTCTCAAGGATAGTTTAGAAGTTTGTTACTGTTCAGCTCGGTATAAAGTAGAGTAATTAATATGTTGTTATATTAAGTTTCATCGCTTGTGTCGAACTTACAACTTACTAGCAAATTACATGTAATAATCCAAGTTTCACTCCCGGTAAGCTTTTCATATTTTGCTCAAGCTGCTTTTGGTTGTTTTAACTTTACTTTCGTTAACAAACAAATTTTTCCAGAATTGCACTTACATACAGTATCCGTCAGTCGCTTTTACTCAACATGAGCTAAGTACAGTCAATGTTTAAAGTTTCTAAGCTCTGATTTATACATTTTACGCAAAAACAAATATAATATATCGTTTCGAGGTTTAAAGCAAGGCCTTTCATATTCAGAAATGAGAACTTATAAATACTTATGAATGATACTTCCATAGTGTATCTAGTTTATTTTTGATAAATGTTAATTTATTTTGTAAATTATTATTAATAAAAATAGTATAAAAAAATATAGCTTTAATAATCCAAAGTGACTCAAAAATAATACCTGACAACAGCTACGTTTGAACTGATTTTCATAGAGGATTTGTAATTTTGCAAATATTTTTCTTATTGTTGGAAAAGCATATAGAGTGATGCAAAACACGAATTCTGATTATATAGGCAAAACATTACAGACAGAAGAAATAATTTTTTAGAATATATGTTTTGAATTTTCGTTTTAAATAATTTAAAAAAATATTATATTATGTATCATTTTAAAGGTCTTAAAATTAGCTTTACACTGCACTTTTCAAAATAAGCCTATTGTGCTACTTTAAAAAGTTACTCACAACTTACAAAGATTTAAAATTGATAAAACGATCGATTGAATTTTTTCTTTTTTTAAAGTTCGAAAAATAAATAAAAATAATATTTGAAAAATCTTTCTGTAATCTTCTAATCGTTTTTGCCGCAGAATAGTTTTTTATCAGAACTGAAAAACTTGGTGAATCGACTGAACTAAATTTAGGGTGGACAAACGATATTAACTGTTACTTTATATAAAACGCAATTAACATTTGCAATCCTTCTAAATAGCATAAGCAATACTATTCTAATTTATATATTATGAAATTACAAAGAGTCTCGAGCGCTTTTCAGTGATCCTCGTCTTTCCTTTTTATGCCAGTAACTTTGGAAAATTGCCGGTTGTAGTTCATCACTCGCCTTGACGTTAAACTCGATGAAGAGAGAAAGACGAGTGTTTGCGAAATCACGAAAGTTCTCGGCTGAAAGTTTTGCCTAAAGAACTGACATCACCTTACCAGGCGCGCACGATTTGCAGAGTCGCAAGCTAATAAACGTGTGTAGCTTACGCGCGAATCACTTGATTACTGGGGGTATGTCGACTCCTTTGCGCACATTGCTAATACTGTTTTCCGAATTCTAGCTGAAAGGGATTTGCAACTGCATTCCAAGTGTAATTTCATGCAGGTCTTAATAAATGCAAAGTAGATGAGAAGTGTATTTAAATTTAAAAAAAAGGAGTGCCCGCTAAATATCCCATTCGGTGAAAAAGTGGCTAATAGTGAAAAAAAGAATTGTTTCAATCTTATAAATGCATATAAACATATTACACATCATTAAGCAGTGTGAAAAGTTTTTAAAAAACTCTCTAAAGAAAGACAGATCGTAAATGTTTAAATAGCTGGAAATTCATTTCGTAATAAACCTGAAGTGTACTTTTCATTTCTTATATAAAGGCGCGCAAGCACCGTAACTGTAACGGTGATTTTATTGTCCACGTATATATATCCTTAATCGATTTCGATTTAATAGGGGACGCACTATTTTGCTCAAGGAAGCATGCCGCTTTATCGTTACGCGATTCCAGTCGCATCGCAACACGACGTTAACCTTTATTACTGCTCTGTCGTTGAAAATGACGACTTAAACTTACTCCTTTACTCGCACGACCTCTACTTGACCTTTACTACTCAGGTTCGAGGTAAATTTTAATGAATTTTGTATAACTTTAATTTTATTTCATAGTACTATGTCATACTTTTAGTAGTTTGTTTATACAATGTGCGTAAAGTAGCACTTTACGCATTTTTTTGACTCACTCTATTAAAATACTATAACCCTTTCTATTCTAAATACTTGAAAACTTATTTAAGCAAATCTTCCACTGGAGAAAATACGATGCATCCATGAGGTATCCCATTGCTTCATACTGGCTATAGATTCACGCATAAAATTACCTACAGTGTATTCTTGGGTACAGGTGCGGAAAAGTTGGCGAGTAAAACGCGCGGGCCACTCTAATGCGCCGCGCGGCGGTTCGGCCGTATACACGGATAAATCACTCGGACATGGTTGCAAGGCTCTAGAAGGTGCAAGGCTCCAGACGGCATCATCAATCTTGCCATTGGTTTCCGTGCATAGTCTCTCCAACGTGCACGGACGCGCGCTTTGTGAGGCGCGAAAGCGGACACGATTGCCTACTACAGGCGACTTTTAGTTCTTCCGAGATTTTCGATTCTCGATGCAGAATTTAATCGTGCCTAAACGAGGTGTTATGTTATTTTGTAACTATTTTAGATAGTTTCAGGGTATGTGTAATTGATTGCTTATACGGGTACGTAACTGAGAAGTTGAGACTTACTTAAGATAGATTCTTTAAATTGGAGTGGTAAGATATTTGTTGAAGTGAGTTATTTTTAAGGGCAGTTATTCTAAAATTATCTTTGTGTAAATGTTTGAGATTTAGAGTGTGTACAAACATTGCTTTTACACATAAAATCAATATTATACATAATAATTTTACACATACAACATGCTCATTGATTTTCTTTGAAGGTGCTGTGGATTAATTTACAGAAATTTTGAAGTAATTCCTTTCTATTTTATTTCTATTTTATATTCATTTCTAACACTATTTCTGTAGATGAAAAATTGAATTTGCAAATAAGAATTTCTAAAACTTATTTTGCGTCATTAATATCATAATATCGGTTTGTTTACTGTAATTAATAACCGTACAATTTCATATCATTTATAGATCAATAAAAAATTTGTATTACTAGAAAGTGATTAATTACGGTGATTTTAAAATCTTTCCTTATAAAATATAATAATAATAATAACAAAAAATTTATCTTTGACAACGCATTCTAGTAAAGCAGTTAGCAACAGCTTTTTTGGTAACCGTCGGGCTCCGCGCGCAAGAGAAAAGAGCGGCCGACGTCCAGCAGCGGCAAGCGCTGAAAGGAACGATCCGACGTAACTGCGAGCACGAAGCTGCGACGATAAAGATTAGTTATCTTTTACGGTAACGGGCGCACATTGTCGTTTTGCTACTTGCGCCAAGCTATCGTTTCGGGCCCGGCTGGAAACGTTATTTCCTCCGGCCCGCGATACAGATTTTCGCTCATGCCAGGAGGGTTGTATATGTCGCGGCTCCCTCTGAATCACTTTTCGAAACTGCGGCTCGATTTTCAGATTGCCAAGTGCTCGGTCGATTGTTAGCCATGCAACAGTTGAGAAAAGCAGTGCGGTGTTGAGTGGGGAGCCAAATTTATTGATATGAAATTTAATGACTTTACGCTTTTAAGAAAGGGCAAGATTTATTTTTCATTAAACAGATTTGGATTATAGTAATGGATAAGTTATTAATAATTTGTTGTGCTAATAAATATAAAAAATAATGCGCCTTAATTGGTAACAAAAATTATAATTTTCGTACATAATTCAATAATTGTTATTTAATTATTAGAATACTATTTTTAAACATTTCGTTTCGAAGAATTTTTGTAATTAAGAAGAACATTTGCATCCATTTGGTACTCTGAACTGATGGTATTGAAGTTCATTCAATTCAAATTTGTCTTTACCTCGTGGTACTGTCATAAGCTGGTGAAGCCTGTAATCCTGCTGGCAAGTTCCTTTTTCGCATGTCTGATTTGGCCTTCAAAAATAAAAGAACAATTTGAACTCTAGTTTTCTAAATAATAATAAAGTTGAAATACATAATGTTGAATTTGAATCTAATAACATTGAAAATAATAATTATAATAATAATAACAATAATGATATATGTTTAAAATTTAAATATAATTGAATGTAATAAAATTTAAATAATTCTTATATTTGTTTTATGCATTCGCTGAAGATAATTTATATATCGCGTAAATTATTAGATTATTTTAATACGTAATTCACAAACTTTTTCAATATGTTTAGGAAAAGAATTTAAAAACTTACAAACATATTTTAACAGTGTATTGTTGATCATATCCTTCTAGATTGATCACTGTATATTCTAAATTGTCTTCACCTTTCGCTAGCAAAGGAGACAGCTTTTTTACCTAAATTTCATATGATTAAACATTATTGTTTATCAAGAATATTTAGTTTATAATTATATTCATTTAGTAATTTTAAATACATTTCTCATTTTAATTTTATGTGATTGTAATTATAATATGTACTTACTTCCATTTGACACCCTCCAGAATTTGAATTTTGTCCCTGTAAAAATGTTTTCATATTTAAACGTTGTAATAATTGTAATAATTGTATCATAAAATATTTTCAAAATATACAATAAAGAATACAATAAATTTTAAATGAAAAAGAAAAAATTATATACAGTATTTATGTCTTATGCTATATTTACTCATAAAATATATTTTACAATTAAGATGGACACTTTGCCAGAAAGCTTGTAATAAGCCTATTTTCTTGGATTTTATATATATATATATATATATCTATATATATATTTATATAAAGCACTACATTAAAAAATCTTTTTTATGCACATTATTTATCTATGATAACAATCAAATTGTACACCTATAAATTATGAAACATTCTCTACTACATGTAAGTCACTTTAATGATATTTATCATTTTAAAAGTATTTATTTCTTTAAAAAAGATATATTAAATCCTTATTTTAATCTGTATGCCTTATAAATGCTTCAATTGCTTGTGTATATATGAATATGTATATTCATAAATACAAAAAAGTTATCAGTATTTACTTAATTTTAATGTTTAAACTTGAATATTTTGTATATTGAAAAGCCTATTAATACGTATTGTTATAGTATGTATGTATAATAATCATCTTACAAAACACGCGATATCACAGTTATGACAGCCCAACTGACCTCCAGATTAAGATACACAATTTTTCTGTTTTGTTTAAGATTAAAACGTTCATAACATAAGAAATTAAATTAATTTAATCGAGATATTTATATAGAATCGAGTAAAATGCGTAATATACTTATTATTAAAACATGTTAATTTTTATAGTTGATTTCTTTCCTTTTTTCAAATCTAGATGATATTACGTCCATATAGTAAGTAATTCTTAATTATTAATTTAGTCAAAATTACCATAAGAATTTGTAAAATTATTTCCCGAAGTTATCTTTGAATCTTTTATTATCTTTGAAAATTTACTTATTTTAAAGATTACTCACTGCAGCTATAGTGAAAATAGCAAAAATCAATAATATTATTGATTTTGAAGAGATTAAAATCATTTTTAGATGTAGATATAAACTTATGATTACACAAAATTTTAGATTAAACACAGATGTTATTAACTTGAAAGTCTTACACCAACTGAGTTTCTGGACCGAAAGTCAGTTTTAGGTCTCGATCGAGCATTCGTAGTGTTCGGACGTGTTTACCAATACGAGTGAGCCGTATAAATTTATCTATACGTAACAACTAGAATCTAAACGCGAGTTT
>JAPYZA010007927.1:0-14735 GCA_030522685.1 Eupelmus azureus | reverse complement strand
AGATCAAAAAATATATCTGACAGAACGTCATTTAAACTAAAAATTCTGTGCGTTATTTCTAACTTACGCTTTCTTAATCGCTGAATTTGACTACTTAAAATGTAAAAATAGCATATCTACATATTTAAAATACGTAAACGTTGTGACATAATTCATGTAGTAAATACCTTTGCTAATATATCAGTTTTGTTTGAATTCATTTATAAAATTTGTTAAATACGCAATTTTTACAACTTGAAAATTTTTAAATTAGAAAAAATAACATACTATTTTTTATTTACATAGCCAAAAACGTCATTCCAACGCCAAGATCCAATTTGTCAACCGTTGATGGGTGCAGCTCCCCAACCACAGCCTACTGTACGTTACAAACTCTGACTTTTTTCATATTTACATTCGTTGAATCAAATTATTCAGTTTTAACACATCGCATTTTCACTGTCCTTAGGTATATCAACAGGATCCAGGATACCACCAGCCACAGCAGGGCTACCAAGACCCTCAAGCCATGTACAACCAATACAATCAAAACATTCCTCCTCAGGGAGTACAGCAGTACAACAGGCCCGTCGAACCTTTGCCGCCTGTGCAGCCAGCTCAAATAGTTAGGGCTCCGGAGCCCGAAAAGCCAAAAGCGCCCATTCCAGAGGAACACGTGCAATTACAATCTATATTTAACGAACTGAAGGATCGATGCTTTGAAAATGCAGTAAATCCGGTATGCTAGTTGCTAGGTTTTTATAAGTGAAATATTCTTTGTTAGAATCTATGCTCTACGTTATTTTGTAATTTTATTCTATCATTTTAGCAAGTAAAGAGGAAAATCGAGGATGTTGCGAGAAAATTAGAAGTTTTTTATGACTGCCTTCGGGAACAGAAAGTAAGTGTTTAATAATATAATAGATAACATGTTTTTGTACTGGAAAAAACGGGAATAACGTGATATATTTTTATTTTAGATTTCGCAAAACACGTTACAAGGACTGCATCAAATATCTAACTTGATCCAAAGTGGTGATTACCCAAAAAGTTTATCAGTGCATACGCAATTGGTATCAGGACCAGATTTTAGCCAGATTGCTTCATTTATGCCAGGAATTAAAGTATTAATACAAACTGCTCTTCAACTGGGTGTTTATATCCGATAAATTCATCATTTTAAAGTTTATAAATATAATAATGAAAGCTGGTTTCTTTCAGCTTTGCTTTGCATCATCAATTTTGCAAATCAGAGTGTTAACGATCGCACTCTTGCTGATGAAATAGATTTATATTTACAAGCTTTTTCTGTTACATTAATTACTTTTTACCAATATCAAGGTAATCTTAAAAAGAGCATTCATATATTGATAAAAAGTGCTTTTAAATAATACAATGTATATCAATTGAAAATGAATGATTTTTGTAAATATAAAAATTGAAAGTTGTATTTGGGGGAAACAATGTTTTTAAATTTATTATTAGACATCTTATATGTAACGAATTTGAATTAATTTTGTAACTGTAATATACAGTAATATCATTACGGGTGCCTCCGTATTTTGTTATGTAAAGACATAATCTTTTATAAAAATATTATTTGAGTTTGATATGAACTGAGTAAAAAATATATTAAAAATATTATTTTGTATACTAGAGCTAGGATAAATGATTAAGTGGTATGCAACTGAGTTTATTTGGATTGAAAGATTCGAACTAACATAAGCGTAGATGTATAAAACGTTTATAACTCAGAAAAAAAGTATTTTGCAGTTAACCCAAATTAAAATAAAAAGGCTACATTACACAAAAGGCTACAATTGTAACAACGCTCATTCGTTTGTGATGCGATATTGTTATTCATTGATACTGTCTTATATATCATATAGTTATTTATATATAAAATAGCATTTGTAAAATAAAATTTTTCGATTATGAATTTATAACAAAAAACTGTTGATATCATTTTTAATTTTGTAAAAATTTAATGAGAAAAATGTTAAAGTTTACATGGTAAATAAAGATTTTAGAAAAGATTTAATCTTTAAAAATTATAAAACAAAATTATTTTGAGCATAACGTAAATTAATTATAGTTCACATAAAGTATATGACCAAATACATTAAAATGGTATCACTCCTCATCATGCTGACTAACTTTATCAAAATTTTAATTTAATTCATAAATATATTAAAATATAATTTTAAACAATATCATATTTGAATAAATTTGTCATCTTATTACAGAATAAAATACAAAATTTATAGATTTCCAAGTTTTGTTAATCAGTTTTTTAAAATTATCAATAACAATTGATCATTTAATATCGTCATGTACATAAAATAGTTCACCTTTAGTTCGCCAATAAATATATTGAAGTTAGTAAAATTTTGGAAATTAGTAAAAAATTATATCAAAACTCAAAAAAGTTGTAATTTACGTTATCACCAAACCTTAACGCTATAAGCCGTAATAAAAAAATTTCTTTTTTTTAATTGGTCAAAGTACGATTGCACTGCGATGAAATTGTTTGTACATACCATTTTTCAGTAAGTGAACATCGCGAGAAAATGCTTAAATAAAATGTAAACATATATTAATAATAGAAAAAGTAATTTTTTAATTTATCGTACAATTAAACTATGTTGCAAGGCTTTTTTCTCATTGAGAATAAATCTCTGTAATAATTCGTCAAGAGGATCCACTCCATCTCTGGCTGCTTGTCGTCTCATTGTTTGTTTTACTTCTTCTCGTACTCCTTTATCAGCTCCTCTAGTCGTAATTCTACGATCTACAAATAATTATTAAAATATTATAATTACAAAAATATTCTTTGATGATTAATTTTATTTCTTACTTTGTAAGATTCCGGTATTAACAGCCAGGTCTAGAAGTACACCTCCACCATGATCAGTCCATAAATACATTAATTCTTCTAAAATATCAACATTTATTATAAAAGATTGAAATAAGGGATAACTAAAAGATCTGCGGCTCAAAATTTTTTTTGTAATAACGTTAAGCGTTGATGCTTCTTGTGGCCAGTCAATTTGCATTAAAACTATTGCATGACCAATAGCTAAATCTCCACCTCCACCAGGCCATGAAAAACTTTCCTGAAATAGGTTTTTTATATAACATTTTTATGAAATATATATACAAGTTAAAAAAAAATTAAAATACCTTTATAGCAGAAAGTATGAGTCTGCAACAATATTGCAAAACGGGAAATCTAGCTAATGTTAAGTAATGTAAGTGTCTAACTGCTGGGACAGTCAAATTATTAGATACTTTTCCCTCTGAACTTGGTAACGAATTAGCTACTAACGATATATAATCAATCATAGACTGTAAAAAATATTATACACATAGAAATTTATTTTAAAATATATTTTACTTATTTTTATATTATTGTTATTATTATTATAATATACCTTATAATCTTTAACAAAGAAACATGTGCTTGCCATTCGAAGTTGTGTAGATAAAGAGTTTGTTTCTTGTGGAAGTCTTAATAAAAGGTCATGATGCATACCCTTGTACATTGCAAGATCGTTTAAAAACGGATTTAACCAAATTTCTAAACGCATTTGCTGTACTATTTTAACAGTTTCTCTTTGTAAAAATTCATTACTATGAATAAGATCATAAAGTTTTACTGCCAAGGCTAATCCATTACCACTGTATTCTCCATCACATGTAACTGCAATTCCTAAGGGTTCTTCTCTTTTCCGTTTTTTGACTTTAGGTTCTGTGGCCACTAAAAGAATTTAATAATGTATTCAAGTTACTCTTCAATATTATATAGTATAATTTTTAATAATTTTACTTACATGAAATGGGGTCAACAAAAGCTTCTACAAGACAGTAGGAAGTCTCATCATTATTTATCAATGCTGTATGCTCATTTAATATCCTAATTAAAACCACTACTGAACATATAAGAAGTTGACGGACTACAAGTTCTTCACATAAATTTGAACTATGCACATGAGCATACTGTTGAAGCCTATCACAGTACATCTCTCGATTCCATGGTGTTGCAAATAAGTTACTCAATTCCCATCCTAATTTTTTTCCAATAAGTTCTATTACTTGAAACAATTTATCCCATGGTTTTGTAATTTGAGCATCTTGAGGTTGCTGTATATAAGCAAAATAGAATTCTACAGCTTTACAAAGTAACCTTAAACTTAATCGTGCATTTAATTCAACTGGTGCTGCACCAAGAAGTGGCAGAGCTTCACAGGCTAATAATTTCCTGAATCCATTAACAGCTTTTCCTGGATGACTGTGTTTTTCTGCTGTTAATAATGTTTCTACTAATCGTGGCTACAAGACACATATAAAATTGAATTTGATGTAATGAATTAAATTATGAAAAATTTCATAAACATAAAATTTAAAGCTTACTCCATGTGTTGCAACAGTTTGTGGAAACCTCTTTAAGAGTAACAATAATAATTTACAATGCTCCATAGTATCTTCACTATGATCTGCTGTCATAATAAGTAAACGATGTTGAAGATCTTGAGGTATATGTTGAAACATGCGACATAATAATTCAGCTTCTTCATCGCACTGTTCTGACCTTAAGGAAGAAGTAATTCTTTCAATCTCTTTCCAAATATCCCGATCATCAGGGAAATTCTGAAATCTATTAAAAGAAAAACATTTATATTTTTATAATAATATTTTATGTTGTGTATAAGTTATTGATTGAATTATTAAAGATTGTTGAATACTTACAATTCACTAAAGCATTTTGCTGCTTCTTTAACATTTTTAGATAATTTCTCTACACGATAAGCTTCAAACTATAAACATAATATTTACAATTGATATTTTCAATATACTTTTATTCTCAATTTACAAAATAATTTACCTGGATTTTAGAACTGTGTGGAAAGAGCGATTTTGCTGTGATTAACCATGATTTGGCAGCGTAAATATCGGTAGACAAAGCTTCATTTGCACGTCTTATTAAGTAATCTTCTTTTGATAATTGCTGATTATCTGTCATTTCTGACTTTTCTATCATGATTTTTCAAAGTAAACAAAAATACTTTTTATAATATACAATATCTAAAGTCTAAACTAAAATAAAACGTCAACAATACATAATTTCGTCTGTGTTTATTTTAAATAACATAACCTTAATTTTTGTTTTCAAAAAAAGACGCTTCAATATAATTACCCCATGTCGGTAAAAATAGATGGCACCATGGTTGCTTTTCAAAAATATATATATTCCGGTTTGCAACAATGTATTGTAATGCATACTCGGATATGTTAGATGGCAGCATATATACCTTCTGGTATCGAGGGTCCAGGTACTATTGCTGTAGAGAGTTCAGGTACTTCAGCATCTAAAGTTCAAAAATATTTTTTAGTAAAATATAATAACTTAATTCAAATAAAATAGATTGTTGAAAAAAATAGTTATTTAGTTAACACTAAAACGTCGATATTTTAATAGCCAATAAAATAAAAAATATTTCCCTTAACACACTTTTATTAATTTATTTCAACACCGAACATTAGAAGCATATATTAAGATTAACTATAATAACGGCATTTTTATTTTATACAGACTTTACTATTATAAAAAAATGAACCATTCAAAAGCGATTTTTACAGAGTATAAGAAATTTTTTTTATTAATTAAGCAAAAAATATTTAATTTATTTAATTTTTGACTGAAAAGATACAACTTAGATAATTTATTTCTTGACATAATAATGTAGGATTACAAATATTTATTAAATTACAACAAAATAACTCTTTTAAATAATGAAGAATTTTTTAAGTTTTATAATTCATAAATAAAATTGTTTTAAAAACTATTTAAAAAAAATTCGATAGTTTAGACAACACTGATGGCATTAAAACTGTAAATTACCTTTTTTATTACAATATATACATAGGTTTAAAAAAAACATTAAGTAAAGACTAGAAAGAGAGGTATGCCCATATAGTCATAGGTAACGTTTCGGCTATAAGTTTTTAATATTTAACTCAAAATTAAAATTTATTAACAGGTTTTCTTCTTTGATTAGTCCTTTATCTAAAAAATTATTTTATTAAAATTTATTTAAAAAATAATTGTTTTTACAAAAATGAAATACATGGTCTTTTGGTCTAGTTAAATTCTTGTTTCTAATATATATGCTCTGCATTTATCATTTTTTCTAATTTCTGAAAAATATTAACATTAAATTATATTGAAAAACTCTTCAGAATAACTTTTATAAAAAATAATTTTTTATATCGGAAAATTATGTGTTTTTCAGTTTTTTCTTTAATTAAAGAGGTCAGACAGTGTTTCTATATTACCGACTATGCAGAATTTATAGTATTTTGACTATTAAAAAAATATATTGAGATATAAGAAAATTCAGGATATAGAAATTTTGCAGAGAATCAGAGTACCATATAGATGGGCAACTATCTAGTTTTGCTTATATTTAACTTGAAATTTTAAAGCTAACAGTTGCAGAATATATTCGAGGAATTTATTTGTACTCTAGAAAACACCTTCAGGCATATTCTTTCCGTAATTGTAGGTCAAGTCTATAGCTTTCTCTGAGTCAAATCCTTCTTATAAAAAATACGAATATTCTCTAAATAAATATGTAAATCCCTTGCGTTAATTTTTCATAAACCAATTTCCCCCACACCGACGGCCCACGCCACATTAAATAAAATCTCAAATCCCTGAAAAATAAACATAAACCGCTCACCCCCAACAGCCCCACACGAGAGCAGCAACAAAATATTTTCAACAGCGGCCCATATAAAATCCTTATTCTCCAGCTTCACGAAATTTACATGGCTTTTATTGCGCGCTCCCTTTCATCCGCCGGCAGCGTTTGCCCTATAAGTGCCCGAGAAAAATGATTTTCTCTCTCTCGAAAAGATTTTCCGAGAGAGAAAAGAGAGACGGGACCGCCTCTCTCGTACGTGACGCGTCGCTGGTATAAAGCCACACACGCGCCCCGGCTCGCAGCCCGACAACAAAAGAGGCATAATTTTGCAAATCCGGTGAGCGATATACGCGCCGTCCATTCCGTATATAACAGACTATGGCCGCCGAGTGGCTCCATTTATAAAGATATAACGCGCGCGCGGGGGAGGCTGGGCCGCGGCGCGCGCGGGGAGGGCACTTCGCCAGCCAGCCAGCCGAGGCATAGCCCGAGGAGAAATCGGCTTATGGTACGTACGGCGAATCCGGGAGATGGCTTTTTTCTTCCTCTTCTTCTTTGCGTGGCGCTCGCTCTCTCGCTCTTTTTCTCTCATCGCGCGCGGAGGGTATAACCTCTAAGTGGTTATTGCGCCGTGGCTTTGTTCGTGATGGAGCAAGCGTTGCTCTCTATGGGTTTTCTGCGTCGTCTGCTCTTTTTGGAGGATTCTGGGATATCGTTTGGCTGGATGGGAGCTTGGACGTTGTGTTAAGGAGCTTTTTATGTATATTTGCCGATGGTAATGGTTTTATTTATAATTCGGAGTGAGAGATGGTTTTTTTCTTTGGATCGAGGGTGAAAGGGATTCGCGTGGAGGTAAGTGAATTTATCAAGATTTTCTTATCTTTATTGTTTTGATGCACGATTGTGCGAAGGAAAAACCGTTATGTTGCGAGAGTGATTTCGAACGCTCTACTGAAATTAATAGTGTCGCACGACTTTTATAATGTACTGTCACATCACTATAGGTTCACTGCGTGGGTTTATACTATACTAGCACATGTTTTTAATGGTTATGATAAACAAATCTTAAATGTTAGTGATAAACAAAATCCGCACGATCAAATTCAAGGCAGCCAATCAGAATTCAAAATAGCTTAGATATTTTACAGTCCTCTAACCTCAAAATCGCAACTTTGATGCGGTTTTTCGGCTCTCTGACTGTAAAATATTGTAGTACCTGTTACGGAAGGTAATTATCTATCTCGTGTGACTTTCGACCTCGCTTCGCTTGGCCGAAAAATGTCACAAGAGCTAAATAATCACCTTCCGTCCCAGGTACGTAATATACGTTAAGCATCATGAATTTAAAATTAGACGCAAAATTAAGGATTTTTTTGAAGGGTTTTCTTATTTTTATGGATATTTTTTTATTAAAATCTGCATATATCGATGTAATACAAAGTTACTACTCGTACATGAGACATCATATCAACAGTTGTTACTATATCGTAATATGCATGTTATATATAAAAAACATTATTCTCTGAAATAATGTCCCTGTTTCAATGTACAAGAACTAGTAAGTAGAAGCGAACATTTTCTTAGATTGTAAACAAATTTTTGAATACATCCAAAAAATATTATCCTATAGATTATAAAGTCCGTGTATCAAACCTGAAAAAACTATTGGATTGTTAGTAATTAGTTTTTTATTTGAAAATCATCGGTGATTTTTAATGTTTTGTTACTTAAAGAACATTTTTAATATAAACTATTGTTCTCTAAGAAATAAAATAATTCTTTTTTTAAGGCGGAATAATATTTTTCTTATTTAATTGTAAATTTATCGAAAATATTTCGTTGTGATGTTGTTTTTCACGGAAATTATATGACGGTAAGAAATTTTCTATGAATTGAAAATTAAATAAAAAATCTTTGGGCTCTCTCGAATCCTAGATAACGAAGAAGGTTTCTCAAAACATAAATTGTTTTAATAAAATCTTTCAAAAGTTAACTTTGTGAAAATTTTTTGACTACTTTTCATAGAACTAATTCATTATAAAAGATAATTTGAAATTTTAATTTTCCGCATTACATTAACGACTTCAAAGATATATAATAGATACTCTGAGTGTATGAGTATGTATACTGGTTATATAGACTTTAAACTTTCGAAATAAATATTTTAACACTTGTCGAAATGCATTTCAAGCGGAGAATTACACATGGTTACGTCCAGAATTGTGAAAATGAATTAACGCAGGGCGCGTTACTGATCATTTTGCGTTAATTAAAAACTTTCTTGAAATTTTTGTCGATTATCACATTTTGATAACTTATGTACAAAAACCTAAAAAACAAAAATTCAACCTTTACACCCCTTCAACACCAATCGATCACATATACTTCCCAATCAAACTTCGAAACCGCCTCTCAACACACCTCAAACCACCCCCTCCAAACCCAGCCCGCCCAAACCCCGCAAGCACGTCTCAAGCTCGCAAGCTCCCCCTCTCCAATAATTACCCCCCTCCCCCCATTAAAACCCAAGCTCCACTCACCTCCTCGCTTATACCTATCTCTCCAAATCTCAAGTCCCCATCCCAGCGCGAGAAAAACAGAGCGCGACAGACATCCGCGCCTGTGCAGCCAGCCAAAAGACACGCAGCGAGGCAGCTGCGCTCTAAAGCTATACACTCTTGCGCACAGGGGGGCTTGTTCAGATAGAGACAGAGAGAACGAGAGATTCGACTATATACGTGTGTGCGCGCAGGTATATATAAGGTATATATAACAGCGCGGTGCGCGTCGACGGCGGCAGCAGCAGCTACGTGACACGCTTGGCAAAGCAGCCTGCGCGCGCTTGGGGCTTTGTTAAGCTCTCGGATTCTGAGGCTGGTTTGTATGAGCCCGCCCCCCCCAAAATCCTTCCCCCCCCCCCCCCCCCCCCCCCCCCGGCTCCTAGAACGTCGCAGCCGATACTAACTAACGCGCGCTCGCACACAGAGAAGAGCGCATTTTCGCCTGGGAATTGAATTTCCCGGGTAATTTTAATGCCATTGCGGCGAGCTGTCTCTCTGCCTCTCGCTCCGCGAGAGAGAGAGACTAACAACGCGTAGTCTACGAACTTCCAAGGCGCGCGCGTAGGCGATGCTATATACCGGCGGGCTAATGCGCCTTTATATACCTCTTTCTCTTGCCCCTGCGAGCTCTGCTTTTATGCGCTGCGTTTGCCGCCCTGCGCTCGTACTCTGTGCGTATGTGTGTGTAGGTTCGTATTCGGTTGAGGCTCTGATACGTGCGAGAGTGAGAGAGTTGGGTTCTCAATGTCGGGAAATCCAGTTTCGTCGATGGTATTAGGCTGTATAGGCGACGGAGCCGATGCGATATCCCTGTAATTTGGGGGTTCCGGGGGGTGTGAGGGAGCAGTGAAGGGAAAGCTGCGCGTATACCACCCGTTGTTTCTGCTAATGATTTCTGGATGTGTGGTACGTTGGTACGTGGTTAATGCGTGTTTCGATAGATGGGTTTCTTCAAAGTTTTTGGTTACTGTAAGAATCTTAATAATTGTAAGGATTTAGTATGGTTTTAGTAAGAAAGTTAAATTGTTTACATTTTATTTACGAAAGGATCTTGTACGTTTGGATCACGAAATCGGCTGAAATTTTGAAATGTAGTTTTCGATACTCGTAGTAAAATTTAACGCTTAAAAAATCACTCTAAGTTTGAACGTTTTTTAGGCATACAAAAGTAACTTTTTTTGAAGAAGTGCAGAATTCAGTTTAGAAAATCTTCTGAATGAAAAGAATTACATAATATATTATGTAAAACGCCACTATTTTAATTAAAATTATTACAGTATTTACTGAATTCTACAAAAAATTACTTAAATTAAATTTTATTTTCTTAATTAAAATAGAAATTAAAATTAAAGTAAAAACAGTAGGAGTTTTCTATACATATGTCCATTCAAGGAATATTTTTGAACATTTACATCAATTTGAATGCAGATGTACATGAAATTGTTAATATTTTCATCAAAGTTAGAACAGAAAAGTTCATTTAAAAGAAAGGAAATAAATTTAGTGATAACAAGTTGTTATTTTCATTGAGACAACAAATATCAATTTAATATTTTTTCGTCAATTTAATTTCGACTTAATAGTTGGACTTAGACCTTACTATTGAAAATATTTTTGTTTTAGTATCTAATATTATATCTCAAATTCAGCATCGACTCCGTGGCTCAAATATAAGACACCCTCCCGAATCGTTACAATTTTCGTATGAATTTAGATTAACATTTACTCAAACAGAAACTCGCGCGCCAAACTGCCAATCCCCAGCACCAACAAAAAAAGAAACCTTTTCACAACCATCCGCCCAACAATCCCGAGTTTTCAACTACATTACACAAGCCGCTACACTCGCCCATTCAGGTGTACCATCGAATCCACACGTCGCTAAGTCCGCTTACGCGGATTTAGATCTCGCGCTTGCGATATCAGCCTACATCACTCTCATACATATATAGGTGCGTTCGTATGTACACGCAGGCGCATATGGGTCGCAGCTACAAATCATTGGAGCAGAGAACTCAGCGATAAGGGATAAAAAGGCCCGGAGGCCACTAGAGCCAAATGTGCAACTAAGTAGGTACTTATACGAGTCGAGGGGTGAGCTGTGCGCGCGCGTGTATATGTATATATGCAGAGAAGCGGCGGCTTACGTGCAGCGGCACGGATTTTCATCTCGGATTGAGCCATTGTGGCTCAGCCACCTGACGCGAGTGAGCCCCCTTAACGAGCGCTTCGATGCGCCTTTTTTAGGTACGGGGCTTTTCGAGGAGCTTTTGTCAATGGGTGGGCGATTGGTGTTTCTTTGGCTGATGGTTTCGGGGGTGTGCGGCTTGATTTGATTTGGCGGAGTTCAAAGTAATGGCGTTTTTTGTTAGCTGATTTTGTAATTGTGATTCGGGCATTGTGTGATTATTCCTGGAGTTAGTGTGGTGGTATTGTTTGTAAGAATGGTTAGAAACTAATGCTTATTGTGTGAGTAACATTCTGTAGTGATAGAAAATAATGGTTCTAGTAAAGTAGCTTTTGAATTTTTTTACCATTTTATGTAAAGCTGCACAAAACTTTATGAAAATGTTCAAATTTCATTTTAAATGTGCGTGTAGTTAAGAACATGTAAGTTTAAAATGAAAATTTGTAAAACAATTTTTAAAGAATCTTATAAAAAGAAATGTTATAATTTAAATTTTAAAAAATTTGATTTAAACGGCCTACTTTTCTAAAGTTTCTTCTATCACTTATCATTTTTTCTTGAATTATAAGAGAGCAAAAATATGTTTGCAAAATTTAAAAGAGAATGAAATTTTTTTTAATTATTTTTTTATTTTCCTCTTTAAATTACAGGTTTTGAAGCGTATGTGTGTTAAAAGTAAAGATGGAAGAATTTTGAGCCGATACTGTATAAGTAATCCTTTTTTCTTATAAAATATTATAATTATAAAGTAACAATTAAGAACTGAAATAAAATTTCCACGGAAAAATTGCGATCTTTATATTTTAGCACAGTTCAAATACTTTTCCGAACATGTATGAAGTCAAAAATTTTTTTCTCATATATTACATTAAACTTAATTACATATTTAAAAATTATTTCTATACCAGACAATTATTATCATGACAGTTCCCTCGAAAAAATTCCCATATACTAAGCTTTTTCTCCAAGAAAGCAAAAATTCTAATGAATCTAATAATCATCTCAATAGAAACACCCCACAATTGACTCTCTCAACCCAATCACCACGTCTACCAGTTAAAAAAAATAACGCTCATTCAAACGCGCCTCATTGTTACATTTCGCCAACTGCAATCATCCATAGAAAGAAGCAGCTCCCACAAAAGCCCGTACAAATAGAACTCCTCGGAACGTTTACCGAAAATTAACACCAGCGAATCGTAAATTCGCACCCCGAAAAAGGATTTAAAAGTGAGCATCACGCGCGCCTTTTGAAAAGAATACATAAGCGACGGACGACCGGCAGAATGAAAAGCCGAGGCGCGCGTGGCGCGAGGGCCGCGATTGTTGTTATTTGGAGAAGAGGCCGAAGAAAGGCCAAAATTAGCCGGACAATGGGGTGTATATAGAGTCGCGTGTGCGCGCCTGCCTGCCTGTTTATTTTCGCCTTTTCAATTAGAGCTCTTCGAGAGAGAGAGAACACGTGTATGCTCGCTTGTTTTTACGGATGCGTGAGTTTCAAGGAGATTGTGGGGGAAGAAAAGGTATACGCGAAATTATGGGGTTTTTGTCTAGTTTTGGGTTGTGCATGTGTTTTTTTATGGTGGGGTTGATGGTGCGGTTGTTCGTTGTGGTTATGTGAGTGATCTATGGTCGTCTAGGTCTAGTTACCCGATAGATATTGCGTGCTTTTTGACGACGTGTTGTCGATTTGCCGTCGGGTGTTCTGAATTCTGTACTAAGTTATGGTTGAATGACACGATTTAGTAAATCGTGGTCTACTAAATAAAAATATTGGAATGTAGAAATTTTGTTGATATTTTTGTTTGCTAATATGCTAGGTATTTTTCTGGCTATTTTTATTTTAGTTGCCAAGTTTACCAAGTTTTTACTAAGGGTAAGGATTGATTTATTATTATATACACACTAAACTTTTAACAAACAATATTTTCTGGAGCGAAAACATCCTATAAAGACAAAATTCCCGATCGTTATATTAAATCCCAATCAACTACAGTACCAGAACACTCTATACCTTTAACTCGTAATACCAACGCTCTTGTACACTCACTCTGTAATAACGATCCTCCACTCATCCGATCCTTCATAACACAACGACGATTCCTACATACGCACGCTCTATCGATTTCCTTTCACGCGCGCACGCATGAATTCCGCGTCGATTATCCTCCAGACACTTCAATAAAGCCTCTCGAGAAATTATCTCCCCGCAAAACTATCGCCTCTATCATCGATCAACTCATCCTCACATCTTCAAGAAATTCCAATCAGTCCAGTCCAGCGCATAACATCTTCCCCTCCTTTTTAAAATTTTTCAAAAAAAAGAACCTCGCCATCCCTAATACGCTCTTAAGTCGATTCGTATTACCCGCGCGGGGGTAGCTTGGGGAGAGAAAAAACCGAAGTATGTATATAGATGTCCGATCTTTTAACACGAGCCCAAAAGCCCCCACACGCGCTCGTAATATTCCCCTCCGAATTATTTTCATGCCCGCGATATAATTCACCCCTAATACGAAGTAGCGCGCGGAGTTGGGGGGAAGACAGGAAGCTGCGCTATAGGAGGAAGCGAAGCGTGTTTGCAGGACAGATTAGAGATTTTTACTGCGCGCCGAGAATCGCAAAATCGCCGTGACGGCACGAGCCGATTTTTTTCGTATAGGGAAAGTATACGGCTCTATTTTCTTTTCTTTGGGATTTTTTTTTCATTTTTTATACTTTGGTTTAGCGAGAGAGCCGCGCGCATATGGCGCGGACGGCGTTAAAAGGTGCGGGGGTTTTTGGCTTTTGAATGGGAGAGGGAATTAAGGGAGTTTGATGTCTCAGTCGGCTTTTATTGTCGCGATTTGATCCATTAGGATGAGGGCGAGCTTGGAAATTTATGTTCCTGAGGCGGCGCATGTGTTTGCTTTTGCATAGGTTGTAGATGTCGTTTGTCTTGCGGCTGCGAGATGGATTAAAAATTGTTTTAGCGCTTTGTGTGTTGGGTTTTGGTTTGTTATTGACTTTGGTTACGCGCGAGAGATAATTGTTTTTGATTTTATATCCCGATTCGTAAATTATTTTAAGAGTTTTGCAAAAGAAGAGAATGATTTAATAGTTGTAAATGTTTGAACACTTTTTTTGAAAAAGAAAATTGTTGTGTAACCTAAGCATTGTTTTCTAAGTGATTTATTTGAACAAAATCATGTATTTGACTTAATTGGGAAACTTTTAGAAATATAAAAGAAAAAGAAGAGTTGGTAAAAATTTTTATTTTTGTTCCTTTATGCACAAATTATTTTGAATTAATTAAGTTAA
>JAPYZA010007926.1:0-19213 GCA_030522685.1 Eupelmus azureus | reverse complement strand
TAAAAATAACACGAGGCACAATACGACTGAACGAATTTAAAAATAATCCGTTTATTATAAATAATTGCATTTACCAATTTTCAATCGTATATTCTTAATTAACAAAACAAACTCGTTGTGCGTAAATTGTAAACAATGTATTGAGCTGAAAGTATAACTTGTTAGAGTCAAGGGGATTTGGTACTGCCAATTTTATGAGGTCATCGATAAATAAAGTTATTTTTGTAAAACTCATGCTCGTTTTCTATGCTTAATTCTGCGCCATAAATCATTCGATTTCTTCTATTCTTTCCCTTTTTCATAACCGTTTGCATAAGTTTTAATCTCATTGAAAACTTTAGGCACTACATTTTTTCTTTATTAACAATCTGCTAAAGTTTTTGCAAAATAAACATTTATTTCATATTTTTTACTCGAATATTCAATTGTTAAAACATATTTACGTTTTATTTATTGCTATAATAACAGCGCCCTTGAAGAAACTGGTCACGTGAGACTAAATCAGGTGATTAGTAGGTCGGGGATTAGGCAACAGACTCGAAGATCATTCGTTTTCTTAATGCAGTTTAGGCAGGGGCATTTTAGCTGATTCGATTCCGGAGTGTTGTGATTAATCAGAAACGTTCTTTTCCTTCAGGATACATTAAGTATGGGTTTTTGTCTTTCTTCTGATGTATGGTTCTGCATTGTACAGTAGCATGCTCATTTTTTGACGATTAATTTTTTATAGGATGACATCATGTCGGTTCGCGGAAACAACTTTTTGCTGTGTTCAATTGGGTTAAACCCATCGACTAGATGTATTCGCTCGATTTAAGGTATGTATATAGAAACTGAACGACCGTAACGAAGGTTATTATCTAGGGAATGCCAATCCTCTTTTTTTGTGACTGGAGATAATTATGTATTGAGATCTTGAACTATGGATCTTATGAAAGTAGTAGGATGAGATTTACTTAGATTATAATTTTTTCATAAATAAAAGGAAGAGTATTAAAAATAGTTTATCATTTATATATAATAAAAACTTAAATACTAAATAATTTTAATGTTTGCGGTCTTCGTTAAATATAATAAGTAAATTCATAACAGCTGATGTTTTAGTACTTTAAGACATTTTGAGCTGAGTGACTTTTTGACAAGTACAAAACAACGTTTGAATTTCTATACTCAAAGTATGCAATCTTTTGCCTTTTCAAAAATATTCTAAGTTCTTTTCTATTCCTTCTTTAAACTTAATGCTTTGAAAAAATTACAACTATATAAAAACGTATTAAAAAAAAATTCTCAACACAACGTCTCTCTTCCCAATCAGGAAAAAAACTCCGCACCACACCGTGAAAAGGTCGAAAAACTCTTCGGCTTTTAAACGAAAAACATTAGCACGCGCGTTACCTTAACAATGCTTAAAAATTTTCGCCGTAACCGAAGTTCGGCATTATCTGGGAGAAGAAGAAGCTGCTTTGAATGATACCGACGCAAATTCGAGGCGAGTGTACAATCAGATAAAAACTTCCGCTCTCTCTCTCTGCAGCCACGCTGAACTCCCTCAAAGACTCGGAGCTATGAAGTGTCGAACAAAAGCACCGATAACGTGCAGCCTGTGCTTTTGAACCGGAAATCAAATCGATCGCGAGTACATCGCTAAATTGTTTTTGTAATATGAATAATGAATAATCTGGGTTTGAATAATTTATGAATTCATTGATGAATATATACACATGCGTGTGCATGTATGTATGTTTGTATTATGTATGTGTATACACATGAATATTTTGTGTTTTTAAATGATATTTGTTTAATAATTGGATATGGTGTAGATTTGATTGCATATCGTCATTCCAGCGAAGACTAGTTCTATTCGAAAACTGCAGTTTCAAATACCCTGAGTTATAATATTTTATCTAAGACTTCTAAAACTTGTAATATTTATATGATATTCTTGGTATATTAGGTTGAAAATAAATTGTATTTACTTTATATTCGTAAATAACAAATTCAAAACAGGCAGTTTTTGAAATGTACTAGTCTTCGATAGGAATGACGTTATTTAAATGATAATATTTTTTATGATATTAAAATCATTACAGCAATTACGTAACTTATTTAGATGCTATTGGCATTTCAAGTTGTTTGTCTATTATCAGATTAAACAATTTGTTACTAAATGTTAAAATATAAGCCAGTTAACCCTTTCGCTTACAAATTATTATTAATAAAGTAGATATTAAGTTTTGTTGTTAAAAAATTTATTGTAAAGTAATGGGGCTGCGTTAAAAAAGTTATTTTTCAGATTAAAGTTATTCGTAAAATTTTAAAGATATCGACAACATCCGATAATTTATTACACACTGCATAAAACTACTATAAATGCAATATGGAGTTTATGTGCCATCACGTGGCTTCGGCGAAAGCGAAAGGGTTAAAACGTTAAATATTAAACACCAATTTAAATGTAAAGTTCAGCCCACATATAAAAATCGTCTACTAAAAAAAATGTTTATCATTCATAAATATCTTCCCGCAAATGACTCATACATCCAGCCAAACATCAATTCTAAAATCCTAAAATTCAAACCCTCGCTCAAACCTATACGCAAAAGTAAAATCCACGCAAAGTTCATACATCCCCGGGAGAAACTTTCCACTGGATAAGAAATATATCGAAACTTCCTTTCCGCTCGCGTGATAAGGCCAAGGAACGGCCCTCAAGGGGTTGTGGGCCACGCGCGCCGGAAACAAATCGGTGACGGAGGAGCCAGGCCAAAAAACTCTGGCACCCCTCCGCTACGATCATGCACGCTTGGAATAAAGCTGTTTTTCGCTTCCCTATATACTCTTTTTATTTTTTTTCCCTCGTTCGCCTTTTTTTTATCTGATCTTATTTTAATTCCGAGAGGTCGATGCTGTAGCGTTGAAAAGTATAAGAGAAATTTTTTCAGCAAGATGGTAAGGATGAACCTGGGGGCTGCGGTTTTATTTTGGAGGGGGAGGAGAGAGTTGTAGGTATGTTCTGGCTTAATTTATGCGCGTTTCGGTGATAGTGTGTGTATCGATTTTTAGATGATGATCGTTAATGTATCGTTTATTACGATAAGAAGTCTTTTTGGATTTTTTTTAGACTTATTAAATTAAATTTTTTTTTATAATTTTTTAATTAATTTATAATATCTAACATAGAGATATTTTGAAACATAGTGATGTATGGATAGTATAGCAAATTGGCTCCGCTGATTAATGCAAATTAGATTATGAATGAATACAAACAAAATTATTTAAAATAAGAAAAAAATGTATCTTTGTTAACTAAATTATTTTGAAAAAGATAGAATTTTTTCACTCTTATCAAGTAAGACTTTAAGCTGAAAGTCTTAAAGACCACAGAATACTAATGTTGTATTTGCATAAAATTTAGGGAGGTCGTCACTTCAAAATTACCAGAAGATCGATTACTTTGTTCTCATTACAATAATATGATGAATTTCTAGATCTTTTACTTATAAATTGAACAAAATAACTGTGAACTTTGAATATTAACGTACCATAATAATTTATGCAAAAATTTAGAAAAATATATTTTTCCAACATCACGCTTTATAATGATAATGATCCTGATATTTTCTTTTTTCAAAGGATGAAAAAGCCGAATAATAAATGTTTGCACTTGTTTTCCACCGATCATCTAAAACGAGTGCTATATTCGCATCTGCCTGATGATGAATACATTTTCTGCGGAGCTATTCTATTCCGCATCAAAGCACAGTAGCTAATTTATCCAGCAACTTGAAAGATTTCGCCGAAATGACGAGCCAACTTTTTTTCACCATAAATATTTCATCGAGTTCCCTCAAAAACAGCTCTGCCATATCTTCATTGAGAAAACCCACACAGGCGACTAAATTTTGTTTACAAAAACCCTCGGAGAAAGTTAAATCGTATGGGCGAAGACGCATGAAGTCTCGCGTGGCACATAATCATCACATCATAAAATTTACGATGTACACCGTATGTCAGGTGAGATATATCACAGATTTTAGTAAGGCCTGCGATTTAGTATTCTCAGCGGTGCACGATGCCCCCACCATAAATTACGCAAACTATGCGGCGGGTAAAAAGGCGCGTTGGAAGTTTTTAGTTGGACTTGCGATGAAACTGTGTCAAACAAGCCGTTGATTTTCATGATGCAGGGTCGTGATTGATTTTGAGATTTTTTAAGAAGTGAAGAATGGGTTTGATCGGGATTATCGAGACTTAAGGCGAATTTAAAATTTTGAAAGTTATTACGAGTTGGTTTTATGTATGAAATGAATAGTAAATTTTAGAAGTAATTTACACATTTTAATTTATGTATTGTATTTTTCAACCGAGGGCGCGTTAAATAATTCAGAAAACACGTCTGCAATGTGGATAATTTTTTCAGTAAACTCGCAAGCTTTAAGCTTATAGGCTTCCACGTAATATAGGTCATAGATTTTTCGATAACCACAAAAATGCATAGACAATAATTAAATAAATAAAACTTAGTAAAGAAATGCTCGTGGATTATTATACATAATAATTAAATTTTTTGGAATAAATGCTAAGATCTTGAAATAAAATTTTACTCTAAGCAGTAAGTTGATATTCGAAGCTTTTTAAATGGTAAGTATAAAGATTTAATAGCTGTATTTTAACCCATCAAGCCCAGCGTTAAGAAGGCTTAAATGTTACATTCAAATAGATACAATAAGAGATATTAAACATATTAGTGGCCAAAACACTCTTTGAATCTGCGCATTCCAACGCTTGGCATCATGAGTTAAAATACAACTATTAAATGTGTATACTGATCATTTAAGAAGATTCAAATGTCAATGCGCTTCTTAGCCTCGTCGAAGTCTAATAAATTTAATCTTTATGAATTACATAAATACTTTAAGTTGACGTTTAATCTACAATTACTAGTAGTCGTGAAAATCAATTTTTTAAATAAAATTTTTAACAAAAAAACTTAAAAATAGGATAGAATAAATGAATTTTCGAAACCGCACGTAAATATCCAAACATCTCGTCTAATTTCAAAAAACTCCAACAAAACAAAACCCCTTCCATTACCTCTCAACCAAAACTTCAAACCTAACACTTCAATCGCTCAAAAAACCTCGCAAACTCATCATCAGCCACCTCAACCACTGCATCCTCCTACACCATCCCCACAATCACACCTCCCCATATCGACCTTTCCCCGCAAACAGCGCAAAGAAAATACACCCTCCGCAAATTTCCCCACTCCCCAAGAAACTATAGCATCCTGCAATCCAGCTCACCTTCCTCCTCCATTTCAGCCTCGTCAAAATAAATCCACTGGAATATCGCTCGCAGGCGTCTCTCTCTCTCTCTCTCTCGCTGCTCTCCTTTTCTCTTTCCCTCGCTCTTCTAGTGACGCTCACTGCGTAAACACAGCCAAAGTCCTGGGAGATGCCTCAGCGGGCTGCAGGCGCAGCCGATGCATTATCGTCCGTTTGTCGGGCGCCGCCGGCTGCTGGCTGCGGGGGTGTATGCACGCGCACGCACGATTAGCACCTTGAATTTCAAACGAGGCGTTAATTCGATTTTCTTTATTTCGAGCGGAGCGAGCCGGCGAGCGAGGAAGGATTGGCTCGATTGGAAAACGATTGTTTTCTTGGGATTTGAGATGTATTAGTGAGGCTTTTGGAGTAATGTTCGGGGCTCGGGGAAGCTGGGGTTTTCGATTATGGCTTTTGGTGGATTTGTTGGATGATTGCTTGGTTTGAGAAGGAAGCATTGTTTGATTTAACGTTTAATAGATTGTTACAAAGTGATAATAAAAAAGATAATTGTTGAAAACTAAAGTGACTGAGATAAATTAGAGATATCTTAAACTTAATATATTTTAAGTTTATTAATTGAGAGAGTGCTCGGGACAACAATATGATTTGAAAAATGTGATTTTTATAAAAATAAGAGAAACTTCTAAAACTAACAATAAATTTATACTTATAACAGCGTGATGCTTTTTTTAAAATTATAATAGTTATTTAAAAGTATGAGCAGTAAAACTATACGTAATCTTAAAAAAGAAACACGCTGTTTTAATTTTTTTTAAATATTATTGTTCCACATATTTCTTTCATTTTTAAATAAAATCTTTATTATTAATTTCTCCATTAGTTATATTAATTTATAAATAATACACGATTTTACGTTTATTTAAACACTACAATATTTTATGCTCTTACATTTTCACAAAGTTTATAAAAAGAACAATGATTTATTTTTGGAAATTGTTATTTATATTAGCACATATTAATACCTACAGGTAACCGAGCCTCGTTGTTTTTCACCTACCGAAATATTAGTGTAACTATCAGAAAATTGGCCACACATCAAAAGTGCTAGCTTTGATTACAGTGAACTAGACGTTGTTACTTTATAAATGTCAGAATTTAATTGACCCGTTTATCGTTTTTTTAATCTCGAATTTGTGTACATTAATATCACTTTTATTTTTAGTATTCATCGTCGCGATCTTTATATAAGAGACTATAAAAAAAATATGAAAGTCTTTTATCCCTCGATCACGAAACCTTCGAAACACTTTATGGTTTGTTTGTAAAAGTATCTTTTTTTAAGTTTCATCGAATAAATTTCAAAAAATATTTTTATTTTTTCCGTATGAGAATAGTATCAGAACACTATACGACTCCGACTCAAGGAAAAAACGTCCATTCTCAATGTCTAAAACCGCAGATTTTTTCTCTTTCTATCAAAAACCGAAACATTAATCAGAGTTGACAAACCGATATGACTTATCGATCTATCGGAACAGACTTTACCTCAACCCGCGCACTCCGTAAATTTTGCCTCCTCTTTCTCAACTCTCTAAAATTCTTACTCCTCAAGCAACCTCCAACTTAATCCACCGCTCACTCCAACCAATCCATCCTTCCACTCCAACCCGCCCTCGCTCCAACCTCAAAAACAAAACCAAAAACCGAACCAACCGCTTCCAAGCCCACGAACCATCAGCTCCCCCAAAAACCATCCAAAAAAACCCTCTCACTATCTTCTATAAACTCACTCACTTCCCGACAAGCCCCCGATTCCCTCAGAACGTCGCGCGCGTATATAACAGCTCCGCGCGCGCGGCCGGCTCGGCTGCAACTGGTGGCTGTCGCGCGCGCGGATATGCAAGCACGCGAGTTCCCCTACTCTCCTTTTCGCGCGTGCCTCGCCTGCCTGTGTGTGTGTACGCACGCACAGCCGCTCTCTGGCGCGGCTTTTTTTTTCTCCTCGGCGACGAATAAAAATATATAAATATAAATATGCGTGGGAATTTTCGTACCCGTGCGGGATGTTGAAAGGGGGGAGCTTGTTTTAACTCTAGTGCTTGGGAGAGGGAGAGCTTTTTCTTTGGTTTGATGGCCGGTTAAATGTCGCATGGGTGGGGTCGTTTTTTCTTAGTTGAGAGTGTAGTTAAGATGGGGGCTGTTGCTGTATTTCTTCGGGTTGAGTTTATGTGAGTGTCGTGTAAGGACGTAATGTTGCTAGTTTTTAGTAGTTTGAGAAATTTAGAGAATTAAATGGAATAAGGGAGCACCGCGTGGCCGTTAGTAGGCTAGTTTGGCCGTAACTTTCCAGCGTTTAGCTCGAAATTAAAATTTGAAAATGGGCTTTCTTCTTTCGCTAAAGGCTTATCAAGTCCGAAAATTTTTTGTTTTTAATTGAATTAAAAATTTAATTAAAACATTTATTGCAGCGCAAAAATTTTTGCGGTAATTCTTAAATAAACATACAAATTCGTTTGTTCTAATATTAGTTTAATTTTTGTTACACGATTTTTTACTTAAGCTTATCCGCAGAATTAATTATGTCTAGTTAAAAATAACTTTTTACTTGCGAAAAAAGTACTAGCACAGTTTCTAGTTCTCACACAGCTCGTAATTTTTGGAGCACGTGTGTTTAATGCAACTAATATACGCACTCCAAAATACGTTGTTCACTAGGTACCTACTGACAAGGGTAGAAAGCCTCTAGTGGGAAACAAGTTTTGTGTATTATCGACTTTGACAAGTAACGTATACGATTTGATGCATTGCATTCGATTGTTGCATTTTACAAAAAAAAGTTCATATAGTGCCTCTATAAATGGGCAATTATTGTATAATTACTTTGGTTCCGCTTTGAAAAACAAATTCTTCATTATCCACCCCCTACAACACAACCTAATGATAATTACTTCATAAAAGTAATTAAAAAAAATCCTTTTTCTAACATTATCATCTCGCCTTTATACAAAACCAATCGCTCTAAAATCCAAGAAAGCCATCCAGACGTCAGCGCACCCAAAAAGAAGTTCAGCACTTCGGCCGGCCGAAAAATCAAAATAGCCTATTTATAGAAAACGTCCTCGCACGCGCGAGTGTACTTAAAGAACGAAAAGCATCTATAGCACGCGTCTATAGCACAAGTGTATGCGTGAGCTCGCTCAATCATCGGAGACACGTAATGCTCCGTATATATACGCATCACCGACTCGGTGGCTATATATGTATTAATTCGGCTCCGCCGCGGCACGCGATCTTCGCGCGGTTTCGGGAGGATTTATTGACTTTTGAATTAATTGTTGTGGATAAGGCTTGCTTTTATTAATGAAGTTTTTTCGGCGAGAAATTTTTCGTTTTCGGCGGGATTGGAATTGATGGGATGCGAAACGCTCAATGAGGAATTGTTCGGGAATGCGGTAATGTTGGTGAAAGTTCAAGGATTGTTTTGTGGTATATCGGGTGGAAATAATTTACGGGGTTTTGTTGGTTTAGTGCGAGTTGATTTTACAGAAAAAGTTTCACTAAGCGGTATATTGGAATCGACATATACGATTTGAATCTGATTAGCGATGAAAAGTTAAACATTGTAAAACTTTGAGGGGAGATATTCAGAGGAACTGTAAAATGATACTTTAGCTTTGTGCTTTCTTTTTCTTTTTTTTTATTGTTTCTTTTTAATCAAGATGTTGAATTCAGTAAGATTTTTTTTAATACTAACGGTAGCTTTATTTTATTAATTAAAAATAATAATAAAAGGTTTTAAGAGGCATCGTTATGATAAATATAGTTGATTAAAAATACAAATAGTAAATGAGAAAAACAAAAGTAATAATAATCCGTGAAATTAGCTCAACATCTCTTAATTAAATAATGAGAAACAGTTCAATTAAGGTACGCCTTAGATAAAATAGAAATCGCTAAAAATCTAATTCTCGCTTAATCATTCATAAAAAGTTGTTGAAATACAGCACTTTCTATAGTGCAAGCTAATGTTGACTAAATGTTGGTTGTATGTTTGATCTTGTGATAAATGTAATGTTAAATTATGTATTAAATTACAGGTTAATAAATTATGTGTTAAATTCAATATAAAAATCAATCATTTTTGTCACGTTTAACACATATTTTGATTATAATCACACAACCTAACACGTAATATTCTATGCTTTCCAACACATTATTATACTAAAGTAACTTGTAAAATTTGATATTTAAGCTGAATAATATTGTACAATAATTGCAAAACGCTAAGGTAATAAAGATAAACATTGTTCTACGTGAGCGACAATTACGAATTAAGAGAAGCTCAAAAATACGTGAATGTATGCAAAAATTAGCAATAAATAAATAAACAATTTGGAAAATTGAATTAAATTAACTAGACGGTTAAAATATTGGAATTTATTTACTAAATCTGTAGAGTTTAGTACATATATAGATTTCATTTTATAGATTATCAATATTATATTTTAACGTTAACGATATGTGTGCATATAGCTCAGTAAATTAATTCATGACAGGTTGGTTCATAATTCCAACAAATTTTTATAAATATTTAAGGGAGAATTATTTTTTCAACTCATTAACACAACTTACAATAAGTAATTAATTATTAAAGCGTAAAATGCTGTAATTTAATTATTTAATGGAGCAAAGATGTCGGATTAATTCCTTCATTTTATCTTATACTTTCGATTTTTTTTCATTTAATATGTATATAATTTTAGTCGACTGGGTGTGCTGTATCGAAGTCCTTTCATTGAAATACATAAGAATTCGCATTCTTATAAAGAATAAAGTAAAACGAGAATTTTACGATGATTTTCACGGTAATAATGGAATTTCCTATTCAGCTTGAGTGTCAGTATTGATTTCTGTTATTCTTTGAAAATGTATGACATAAATCAGTGGTCCTTCATCTTTTATTTATCTTCAACGTGCATTTTAATATAAGAAAAATCAGTTTTTCTAAATAAAATTGCGAAAAAGTTTTTATTGTAGATTTTTCGTAAAATTATTATAGCACAAACATTTAATTTTTAATTCTCATGAAAACTGAGCTTAATAAAAAGCTATATCGATAAAACGAAAATTTTGTTTTGCATACATTTTATATTATGCAAAGAAACATCGAAACGCAGTTGTTAAATCAAACTTCGCACACAAATCAATAATTTCAATACAGAACAGTATATATAGTATTCCATATAAATCATACTTGAATTTTACCGAATATTAATAAATTTCCAATAACACTCTCAAAGTACAAGTGAAAAAAGCTCGCATGCAACTCCCAAACTTTCAATCAATCACCATCCTAGCAAGCACTGCACACCCGGCCGCGAATAACACCTCCATCCATAAGTAATTTCCATCACCCAGCGCGGGTGCACGCGATCTCTGGAAATCTCATTAGTCCGCCCTTCTCAGAAGCGACCGCAAAAGCCACTCGGCCGAACGCGCCGAGGAAATCGTCGTCGCGCCCACTGTGCTAATGGTTGAGCGCTCGCATTTTTACCCCCACCCATCGATGGTAATAATTGTGACGCGGCCGCTAATCGGCCGCCGCTTAACGACTCCCAGCGCTAGAGTTCCCTGTTAATTAACTAATTAATTTTGCTGAGTCGTGGGTGAGTAAAGCGGAGTAGTGCACGCGTGGATGGCGCGCGAGGTGGCTATAATGCAACTTCAAGGAGGATTTTTCACGTGTGCGTTTCGATGGGACTCAATAATTTGGGATTAGCGGAGTTTATTGAAGTGGGCAAGTGGCTGAGTTGAGTGCGTTGCGGAGCTGGCGTGATCGCAAGAGAAAAGAGCTGATGGCTGTGGTACAATGGTGTCTGAGGCTTGATTGTTTGGTTCATACATTTTGTGAAAATATTTTATTTTGTATTGTTTTTTATCTATTGTATGGAAAAGCGTAAATATTAACGAAAAAATTAATAGGTGCTTTTTATTATTATATGTTGAAAAGGGAGGCTATTACACCCTTATAATAAACTAATTTAAATTTTACAGCTTGGTTCGTTAAAGATCAATTCCATTCATTCATTATATTAATCCCCGTGATCAATAAAAGCTACTTAATTTAAAATAATTGGGTATTTGTTTTTCATGTTAAAGAATACATACAATAATATTTCTTTTAATACATTTCAGTGGTTAGTGTTTGCATTAATTCAAATTAAATAAATTTAATTTTTATTTAAAAAAAGCCTTGTTTATGTGAAAAAGTATTGAACTAAAAAAATTATACTTTAACTTGTTAGATCAGATTTAGTATAAGGAATAGGCTTTTGTTAATAAGAAATAAGAAATTTCATGAATGTCTTAAAACCTAAGTTTATTTGAATATGTAGTAAGTATATAAAATCTTTTATTTCGCGATGACGATTTACTATATTACGTAGAATTCGTCAACAAATACAGTAAATGTAATTTAAATTGTTTGGAATCGATATAATTACTTATTCGGATAAATTGCTTCGAATTATCACAAAAATTCCATTTCTCGTTCGATACCAACAAACTTCAGTTGTTCTGTAGGTCCATATCTGTGAAATAAATAAAAAGTAATTGTAATAATTAAATAATAGTTACTATCTCAATTTACAATAATTTACATAAATATCAATATTGCAATTTAATAATAAAATATTCAATTTTATAACTTACCGATAATCGAAAAATAGTTCTTCTCCTGGTTGTATCGCTCGCTTAGCGAAAATTCCGATTCTGTGATCTCCGTTCACCATCATAACTTTGGCATAACAATTTGGATTTATCGAATGGTTAGCGAATCTAATTTTATTTCCTTTTCTGGTAGCGTCAACAACAAAATCTGCAACAAAAAAGGAATTTCATTCGTCACGCTTGCTTTGAAGAATAATTTTAACAAAAACTTTAAAGAATGAAAAAGAGAAATGGCATGAATTAATCTAAAGGTATACTTAGTAAGCTTTTGAAATATTTATGTTTGCTGTCAACTCGTTAAGTGAAAAATATATGTGGAAACACAAATTTCCTTTTATTATTTTATCTATAAATAAACTTTAACATTGTAAAAATATCAATTAAGCTACGAAATCGTGAATTACCTTGTGTAATTAGAAAGAGTTTTTAATTTTATTTCAAATTAATTGTTTTCTGTTTAAACAGTAAAAATCACGATTTGAACTCCCCTCAACGCTTTCAGCTGCACTAGAGAGTGATAAGATAACAGAGAAAGTGGAGAGGGGAGAAAATCGAAGTGTTTATATGGAACTCTGAATCGGAGGGTGGAAAAGACCGAAGCGGTAAAATCAAAAGTAGGGTGGGGAGTATAGCTTAAAAAATAACAGGCAAATCAAAATAAAATCAGCAGAAGAGATCGAGGCACAAGTGTGGAAAATGAGGGTTAAAAGAAGCAAGGATTGGTAAGCAAGAAAAGATATCCATTTGAATGAACGGAAGTTCAAAAACTAGTCCTTGAAACAAAAGCAGAAAACTGGCAAACTTTGAATATATTTTGAATACAATGGAGCAGTTCAGAAGTTAGACGGCAAAATTTTCAATGAATTGAAATATAATAAATATATACATTATAACAAATATATACAAACAAGCTTTGCATATATTTGTGTATATTGTTTAAGTATTAAATTAAAAATAAATAAATTTTACAATAAAAATATGTTTTTAAATTAGTTTTTTTACTGGTTATATTGTTATGGCGAAAGATAAGGGGTTCCATATTATAATTCAATACATAAATAACTCAAAAATTTTAGACACATATGGAGGGAGGGGTGCAGACAAATGTATGTAATCGAAAAGGATCAGTTTAAATTATGACGCAGGCATATTACAAGAAAACATAAAAATCGAATAAGGCAGATGCAGATGTGCTAAAGAATCCGAACGTTGGGGAAGGGGGCAGGAGGGAAAAGGAGATACGGGGGATCGGAGACAAGTGGGTAGCGATATGGAGATAAAAAAAGAACAACCATATGTAATATATGCATGCGAAAATCATTATGGTCATAAAATTATAACGAAAGGATCTGACGGTTTTACACACTTTCAAACTTCTGAATTTTTTTCTAATTTTTTTCTATGAAATAAGTATTATAAAACTATTGAAAAATGTTTTAAATATAATTTTAAAAAATTAAGAAGAAAGTGATTTATTAAATTCAAGTGATAGTATATCAAAATTATAAAGAGTGTAAGAATATATTTAATTGTATGTAATAATACAGTCAAACTCTGCGCACTATTCCTATTTTATGTTGAGGGACTCCTGTCAATTTTAAAATTCATAGAATGCGTAAAATATAATACTGTATTTCTTGCTATTTTCATGAATTAATTTCAAAGAAAATAGTATATTATGCCACGCGGTAGGTAAAGAATTGGCGAGTTCATAGCACGTGTAAATTGCCACCCGAGCCGAACGTGCTATGGGGTCGCCATTTTACCTCCCGAGTTGCATATGTTACTTTTTGCAACACCTAGGATAAAAGTGCGACATTCAATTTCCGGCGCCGGGAGATAATGTGATACTTTTACCGAAGGTGTTGCAAAAAATATATTTATTTAATTATTAAAAAATTTCTAAATCTAAAGATCGGGGCACTTTAATATTAGTACTATATAGTATACGAATATGCATTTTTCTTTTTACTCGAAAAGGGACTCCAAAAGACTCCTATATTTCTTTTTATACCAGTCCCAATGCTTATAAAAACATCCAGAATTTGACTGTATTAATAAATTTTCTTTTAATAGAATGTAAAAAATGTTTCGTTTAAAAACTAATAAATAAAATAATTTTTAATGTTACTCACCATTATTAAGATTAAATAAGAAACTACACATATATTTATCATAAACTTTCCCTCTCCTATCAGCTTCGTCCTGGCTGATAATTTCACCACAATATTCTGATATAAATTCATTCTTTGCTGCGGATTCTTTCAAAAAGATACCCCAGCCAGCAACGTCCGAAGGTGCCATAAGTAAATGCTTATCTAATGAACAAATAAGAAATATATTAATAATTATTTGTATTTTCGCAATATAAGTATAGATAACAAGTTCATATTCTTGTTAATTTTAATTGAATTTAAAAAATTCATTCAATATAAAGTACTTACGAAGGCCTCGTTGAACGCTAACATTTTTACAAGATATTTTTTGTATGTGGAACTGATCTGCACCGCAGGTTTGACACAAGTCAGGATCGCACTCGCGTACTGCCAGGTAGCAGGGACACTGTTTCGTGTTGCACTGGGCCTTGCAGCGGCAGCCCGGGAACCGATTTTGGCATTCACTGCTGCACTGGCAGAACTTTTCACAAAAGTTCTGCGCTTGGATGCAAGGGCACGAGTTGTCGCAAGGTCGGTTAGGATGATCGCATGGCGCGAAGTTGTGCACGTGGTTCGCACCTGAAATATATTAATTTATTTTTAATTATTATTAGTAAATATTAACTATTAATACAAGATTAAGTAATATTGAAACCCTAAAAAATAATAAGTAAATGAATAAAGAGTACGATAAAATTTGAATAAAAATGCCTACCAGAATCCTTTTTAAGCTGTATCTTTCGACAGTGCATCGACCACAGCCTATGCTTCTTCTTCTTCTTCCTCGGTGGTGTGAAGTCCTTAAGACTCTCGACCGCAGGTATATCGCTATCCTCCTTTTGTGAGAACTCGTACACTTCCTTGCAAGTCTTGGTGAGCATAATTTGCGCCAGGGCACACGGGTTGCCCGGAAAGGCCTTGTGCAATGCACGAAATAGGCTTTGCTCCGAACCCGTCCATGACTGTTCACTTTCGGTTTTAATACGGTTCTCTTGTGTACCAAGCAGCGAAAATGGCGTTTGGTGATCGGGTTGGAGTTGTTCCTGGAGCGAGTCCTCGTCAGGTTTTGAGTCTTTGTTTACATTCTGCTTGAAGTCTGAAATTTAATATTTAATTGATATATTTACTATTTAATTTGATTTTGATATTTTTCTTTTGTCATCATCATCACAGTAGACTTTTTTTTTTAAACAAACTAGGTAAAATTAATACGTGATAAACTGTAAACTCAATTATAATAATAACTATTAAGATTCATTTAAAATTTCATTCATTTGCAAACTTAGACAATGACGTCTTTGTGAAGGAAAGTAAGATACATTACCTTGACAGCTACCAGATTGACTGAATTTATTACTGTCATTGCTATCTTCACTGCTGGCTTCGTTGCCAGAATCAACACTGGCTTGTTTGCGTACTTTCCGGGGTCCAGCCCTCTTCTCTTCATTCTCTTCTTCCTTTATGTCAGCTGCCTGCGCTGCAAGTTTCTCCTTCATCCCCTCCTACAACAAGCATATTGCATAATGAATAAAATTGGTTTTTCAATTTTTACCTATTGCACATATTTTCTTTAATTTATAATTGCTCATTTACTTTTAATTTACTCAATTTTTAATATTTTAATTGACTTTAAAGAAAAAGTATTATTATAAACAAGAAATAAACATTTTAAAATGAAAATATATTTATATATTTTTTAGTTTTAACTTACCAAGTGCATAAAGCATTCTGCACCACATGGTTCAGCAAACGGTTTGAGATCCGGCCCCTTACGTTTTTGCAGGTTTGGTCCAGGATGGCAAACTTGAAGACCTATGAGTTCAGAAAAGAAAGGGTATTTTAATAATAAATAGGAATAATTACGTTGCAAGTAATTTTGACGACAGAACTAGAAAGAAGACATAGCGATGAGCAATGAATGAATGATTGAGATGAGAGAGTCCAGGTTGATTTTCTTGGTGCTAAACATACATTAAAAGCTTTTCGTTCTACAATTATTTGTTACCTTGCGGTGAAGTTCCTCTGGCCGCTATGGCAAATAAGGAATTAAATATTGTGCTGTTAATAAAAATTCTCTAGAAATTCACACAATATATAATGTATGAAACAAGATAATTTATCATATTAACAATTCCTTAATTTAGTAGGCAGTTATATAAAATAATATTATATACTTAGTTTCTTTCATTTTCTACTGTTTTATAAATTGATATGAGAAAAAAAAATTACTGAAAGAGTATTTTGTATAATATTTTATATTTTAGGAATCATTATCAAATTACTATATTCAAAGATACTATTTAAAAATATTTTAAAAAGATGTAAGAAATCATTTTCATATTTTTGATTATAAAATGATAGAAAAGATTGCTTAGATTGAGATTAATTTGTTTGAATAATAAGTAAGAATATATTATTATTCAATCCAATGTTCATAAATTTCTTATTTCATAGATTATCAAATGAAACAATGTACAAAACTTCATGCATTATTTATTTTTTTTAGTTTTTACAATATTTTGTACTCATATTTTTAATTAATGTTATTATATGCTTTTCAAAATAAATATATATGGTTCATAACTTTTTTTCATATTTATTTTGTTTGAAAATTTTCTCATAATAGAAATATTGTTAGTATTTATTTAACTTACTTTACAGTGTAAAAAATAATAATAAATCATAGTACTTACGATGAAGGAAACAGTCATATTTGAAACACCTTCGGCAAAATAATGTGTGGAATGAATGCATGGTTTGTTCTCTTGGCACGCTTTTAGCATTAGGACCATCGATATTTGGTGTACACTCTGGTGGTAATGCATTAGGATCTGATCTTTCTGTGAGTTCAATGTATTTCTCCTTCAATTCTTCTGGCCTACCTTTATCTGGAAACATGCTAGATATTGCCTGTAAAAATAAGTTTATAATGCAAATATGTACTCACAGTATGATATAACTATTTGTATTACGAGAAAGATTTTAAAATATTTTATTACATTAAATATCTGCATTGATGGAAATGGTGTTGCGTCATCTTTACAATCTTCTGGTTTAATGTCAGTCTTTACTACATCATCTTTCTTCTCTTTTTCTTCATCCTTATCCTTATCCTTATCCTTATCCTTATCTTTATCCTTGTCTTTGTCCTTATCTTTATCTTTGTCTTTTTCTTTGTCTTTTAATTCTTTTCCTTTTTTAGGAGCTTCTTTCTCCTTGTCCTCTTTCTCATATTGAACTAAAGCATTAACAAGATCAACAAAAATAGAATCGTCCATAAATCCTGATTCACGATCACCGTGTACTTTGCCGTCATAGTTTTTTATTAATTCTTCGATGAATGTGCCATCTTGATCAAGAATTTCGTCGCCCATGTATGGGATATTATGCAGAACGGTTTCATCCTCCACCATAAAATTCTGCTGAATTGGTGCCCAAGTGTACATTGTTGGAATAGGAGAAACAGCATTTATAATTTTTACAGGACACGATTGAATATCACCGTCAGAACTTGTTATCTCAGCCTTTTTCATACAGGAAACATGTGCTGGAACGTCCGGCATTGCCAGCCACATCGGTTTGCAATCTAACCATCGTTTATGTTCACCCTCTAACAAATCTGTTAAAATAAAAAAATTGATTTAATATAAGCTTTACTAAACAATAGTAGTAATAAAATAACTACTTTTTATTTTTGAAATTCAGCAGTATCTAACACATCTAATTAGCAAGTCCAAAAGGAAAATATACCTGCTCCAAAATGCAAATTGCAGCAAATTAATAAAATTAAAAGATCAATTAACTATTGCCGAGTTAAAGACCCACTCTCGAGCCAACAATAAAAACGCAGCACACAACAAAAGACAACGAAGCAGAATTTTGGAGGGAAACGTAAACAATAAACAGAGCTCACTAACCTGTCATAACCTTGCGGTTCTGGTTCCATGCGATTTTCACCTCGTCGGCCCTTTTGTACCGCTTCACCTGCCTCAGTCTCATATATTCCGACTTGACGCGCTTTCGCCATTCGGCGTTGATTTTTGCCTTCGACATTGTTGATCGACTTTTTACGCTCGAGCCGAAAGAAGGCCGAGAGGATGGACGCGCGCGCGAAAACGTCAAAATGCTACTGACGACGCAGCCATTGCACACTTTGCTGCAGCCCGGCCGCCGGGCGGGGGCTAGTTGGCTATAGTCTACTTTTATACCGACAGACGGAGACTGTATCGAAGTAAAGGTTTTTGATTGGCGTGGTGTGTTCACAGTGTGCTGTGCTGATGGCGCCACTAGTGAAGTACGAAGGGTTTGTACAAGTGCAAGAGAGACACATTTTTTGATTTCTATAAAGGGTAAGTACCTATATATTTTCAAAATTGCAATTTATAAAAAGAAGCACATTAGTATGCAGTCATCGTCAAGTTTAGAATCTAGAAAAAGAGATTAGAAAGGTTGTAATATTCTTGGAGAATGGAGGCCTAAGAAAATAACGCCTGAAAACTGTGCACTGATGGTTCTTAGTAAAATTAACAAAATAAGAATTAATATTTTCTTTTAATGTAGATATTAATACTGTTTAACCATCAGAACATACTAGATTTTTATTGGGAAGTGTAACTTTGTAATCAAAATTTTGAGTAAAATTTAAGGGTTTTATTTGCACTATGCCCTCAATGGGATACATATTGAACAAAGACTGATACACAGGGAGAATTTATAAACCGAACAATTTTTGCTGACTGTATCTAACCGCTCGTGCTAATAGTGCGTTCATACTGACAGGCATTTTAAAAAATTAAGAAAATTCCCTGGTTACGTATCGAGTCTGGTACAGACGTAGCTGGGGTGCATGTCATCTATACTAGTTAAAGAGTAGGCATGGCTTGCAAGGGATACGGAGTCGCTCTGCGAAATTCTTATATATGCCTTGAATGGCTAGCCATACTATTCCGAAATTTTATCACTATGCTCCGCCGCACTGATGCTTGTAACACGGCTATTTACACAGAGGCGGCTAGCGCCGCAGCTTACGCATCACGC